>JBCEWC010000795.1:0-49299 GCA_038996855.1 Solanum aculeatissimum | reverse complement strand
ATATATTGTCCCCTTGTCATGTTGCTTGGTCATGCTATACTTGTCATATGCATTGCATGCCCGCATACTTAGTGATTTATTGTGCTAACCCATATTCTTTTCTACATGTTCTAACCATGTAGGGGACGAGGGTGATTACTATATTCTTTCGGATGACGTTTGATATCTTGATTGAAGACTTGCTAGTGGTGAGCCCTATTGTTCAAGGTCAATAGCCACCGTCTATCTACCTTTTTACTTTCATGTATTTACTTTCTTTGACTCGAGGGTGAGCCTCAAGCTTATCGAGGCCCCACTCTTCTATGTAGAGGCATATTTGGACAAATCTTTACTCTTGTACGTGTGGACATGTATTTTGAATCTTTGCTTATATAAAATGTCATTTTGACTTGTCTCATGATTATGTTCTCATGTTATGATAAAGGGCTTGAATGTTATGTCTGATGTATGACTATGTGATATATGCAAGCATGTCTATCCCTTTCCCGTATTGTCCCCATAACTTGAGTCCCAAGCCCCAAATCCCTAGAACTTATGTGCTACATGTTAAGCTTCTGTGTTTCTGAACCGATGATGAGTGTAATGATGCTATGATGGCTTGATCGAGGGTCTTTGGGTCCTCTTTCGCCATGTCACATCTAGGCCCTCTATCCGGGTCGTGACAATTCGTACCTTGTCGTTAACAAAAAGAAACCGATGTCTAATTGAAATGATATGCCGCATGGTCTGTGACTGGTCGTATTATTATCACTTGTTCCTCTTAAGTAACAAATTTCGTTCAAGATTTAATTCACGTGCGAGTACAGGTCATGATTCGTGCCTTGTCGTTAACAAAAAGACACCGATGTCTAATTGAAATGATAGGTTGTATGGTCCGTGACTTGACATATTATCACTCGTTCCTCCTAAATAACACATTTCGTTTAGGATTTGATCCGTGTGCAAGTACACGTCATAGTTCGTGTCTTGTCGTAACAAAAAGAAATCAGTGTCTAATTGAAATGATATGCCGCACGATCTGTGATTTGTCATAAAAAAACAAAACTATTGTTCAATTAAAAGATTAAGTGATAACTTATCATTCAAGTGAAAAAAAGTCGAGAATGAATATACTATATGTCAAATTTAGAATCATAAATATGTACCATTGACCTTCAAAAATTTGTCAAATATAAAAGAAGATAAAAAAATAAAATGCCAATGCTTGCCGACTATTGGAGCATACTTTCGAATCAAGAGAAATAATAATATGTGAGTCATTATTTTATCATGTTATATATTAATATTAAAAATAAAACAAATACTTATAACTTATTTATGAGTGTTTGACCAAAAAATTATGAGTATTATAAAAATATAATTTTTATTTTTAAAGTGAAAAAATATATTTAAAAATTAAAGTTATATTTGACTATGAATATAAATTTGAGTTATTTTTAAATTTTTGTAAGTGAATTGGAAAGAAAATAAAATTTTCATAGTGTTTCCCAAATTTGAGTTGAAAGAAATTTAGAGCATGTGAGTTGAAATCCCAAAAAATCATAAAATATTGAGAACTTGAAAATATTTGAAAATTAAAATTTAAAAAAATTTGATTATATTTTATGGTTAAATAAAAATCTTATGAGTAAAAATTTCGAAAATTCATAAATTGGTAAAAGTGTTTAAAGATCAAATTTCATCATTAAATAAATATTTAAAAATAAAATTTTCATAATTTGTGGTCAAAGTTAGCATAATTTTTAATAGGTGTGTGCCAACACTGAATCGATCGATAAATCAAATCGAAAAAAAGTTATTGGTTTATTGTTATCGAGTTATTGAGTTAACGAAGTTTCAATGGTTTTACAAAAAATAATTATCGAGTTATCGATTCAATTTCGATTTTTAGTATTGGGTTATTGGGTAAATCGATAACCCGTTAAGACTATAATAATTTACTATTTTATCTCTTCATAAATATTAAATATTAATAATTTAACATCTCTTGATACTAAATCGATACTCGTAAGTCATATATTTGCTTAGTTTCCAATGTATAACCCTTTTATTAGAAAATAAATTAGAATATGAGGTCAAATATTGCATATTATTAAATTTAGGTGTTTAATTATTATTTTTAATTTTACTGTATCTCATCGTATTGTATCAAATTGTTAGAGAAGTCATATATTTATTTTATGAGTATTTTTTCATTGGGTAAATCGAACCGTTAAAAATGAAAAATTGATAAATTTTTTTTTTATTGATTTAGTATATTTAAAAAGTGAAAACTGATAAATTGAATCGATAATACATAAAATGAAAACGACCGATGCACACCCCTAATCTTCCGAAACATACCTACTAAACTAATAAATTATACTAACCAACAACTGTCACTATTTTTGTTTTTTTTTTTTTTACAAAAAAAAGAGGAAAAATCAAAGTTAGAACATTCACCGTAAACGCCGCCACGGTCAGGTTGCCAACTAGGCACGGAAGTATTACAAAAGCTAGAGGCTCGGATATATCCAGCTGTATACAGGCTGTTAATTTTTATTATTTTCATTATATGTCCCATTTTAAATAAACATTTATAAATCTGAATAATTATTTCCATTTCTGGGTTTGGTTTATTCGCTGGTGACAGCCTGTTTCCAACAAAGCTCCCTTCCCCCCAACACTACCCCTAGCCACCCCACCCCCTTCTATCTTCTCCCCCATTTTCCCTCACTCCTCTCTTCCCTCAATCTTCTCTCTCTCTCTTTCTTCTGTGCTTAGGGTTTTTTCTTCTTCTCCCGATTCTCTCCGGAGACAAGAAGATTCACAATTTGAGCTCTCCAGATCAAGATTCTCCCTCTTGTAAGCTTTCTATTGATCTAACTTTCGCTTGTTTTTATCTCTATTTTGTTGAGTTTTTTGCTTTAGGGTTTGGTTAAAGATAAATGTACTGTTTCTACTTTATATATGTGTAGATTGTGATCATTTTGTGTGCGGTTTTTTATTTTAGGGAAATAACGTTGAATATTGAATTGGCGTGAACATAGGTAGAGTTCATTGTTGAACAAGTGTGAGAGAAGGAGGGTGGAATTGGGGGTTTGGTGATCAGATCTTTGAGACTGTCCATATATGGTAGTTTTGAGGTTGAGAGGAGTTGAATCTGTGATTTCGAGGAGGAGGAAGAGTGAGGGTTCTTGTGGTAGAGGGGTTTCAGGTCTCCATGCTGTCAGAGAGCATGCGTGCAATTTGTGGTTTGGGTAATGCCCTATTCGAGATTTGCTGTTGATGCACTAGGTGTAATTACTATTATTCTTGTTTCAATTTTGGTACTTGCTGGGTTGTGTTGCATCTTGTACTTGATCTACTTTCATACAAAGATTCGTGGGCAAGGTTACAGTCAACTTGGCTATTTTCATGGTCCTTGGATCATCAGGATTACATTTATATTGTTTGCAATCTGGTGGGGATTTGGAGAGGTTGTTCGGCTAAACTTGATCAGAGGCGACAGAAGATTGTTGAGTGCTCTCAGCTTCAGATGGCAGGAAACTGTTTGCAAGTGTTACATTGTTTCGAGTTTTGGTTTTGCAGAACCTTGCCTGTATCTCACCGTTGTGTTTCTCCTTCGAGCGTCCTTGCAAAAGTCTGGAACTTTAAACCAGAAATGGAATGGCAAAACAATTGGATACATACTTCTCTTTTGCCTTCCGGTTTTTGCTCTACAGCTCATGCTTATTTTGGCTGGACCGGAATATAGGAAGAAACACATGAAACACTTGCCACATTATTTCACTAGTCCAGTCCATCTGTATAAAAATGATGTTGATGTTGCCCTGTGCACTTACCCTTTGTTGAGTACTTTCTGCCTTGGTCTTTTTGCCATCCTGCTAACTTCATATTTGTTCTGCCTTGGTGGAAGAATCCTGCATTTGGTTATCAATAGGAGTCTGCAAAAGAGAGTATACATGCTAGTGGTATCAGTTTCAGCTTTCTTTCCTATAAGGATTCTATTGCTCGGTTTAACTGTTAGAACTCAGCCAGAACATTTTCCTTTTCAAGCTCTTGCATTTCTGGGTTTTGTTTCCTTCCTTTTTTGTATTGGGATGGGCATGTTCATGCTCATTATCATGCCCATGCGGGATTGTTTAGCACTGAAGAAGAGCTCAGAGAGGGATATAGAGGCTAGGAGAAGGTTAATTGATGAACAAAATGATACTGTTTCTCTAATTGCTAACCAAAGCACCCTTGGAGGAAGTATGGTGAGCAGTCCTGGTAGAAATTCAGCTGCCTCAACAAAGAGAGGATCGATCTCCTTCCGAACAACGGACAAGGATGGAACCTCAGGGGTGGCCTTTGTGGAACTAAGCGTATTCTCTCCTAGTCAGCATTCAACACCTCCTGGCTCACCTCAACTTCTTGGCTGGCCTATGCTTCCACCCTCACAAGCTCAAGGTCCCTTATAGTTTTCTTGGGCTGTATCTTTCTTGTATTCTCCTATTACTTTCCTGGTGGTGGATGACTGAAAGGTCACTTTTTTGGGTTTTAAATTGTTTGTGTTCATTATGCTGAGTGATTTGATGTTTGGAAGTACATTTTTAATTAATAACTAGGACTTGCAAACAAGATTGAGAGGAGAAATCTAACAAAATGGTGCTTGTATAAAGTGTTCTTTTATTTGTGTGTTCTTCCTGGTGGCCGACTTTCAACCAATATTTTGTAGCTATGGCCATTATATCAACCAAAATTTGCTCCAGAAGGAATTAAGGTGTGATGGCTCTTGCTTTAGGACATACTAAAACCATTACAAATCCACCTTTACAAGATTCTAAGTTATTTTTTTTAAATGAAATGTCTGGTAGGATATTTGACAAGAAAAAATTAATGGAAGTAGAAGAAAGAGTGTTTTCATATGGTAAGATAATATAACTCAATCCAATATGACACAAACGCTGTTTTGAATTTTCAGAAAAAGATTTACGTCCAAAGGGGGAGCTGGCTCCATGTGGATTATTGAAATGTAAACTCTGGAAAAGAAATATTTCCTATTTTACATTACAACTATGCGGATAAGTAAATATATACTAGTTAATTAGCTATCATAGCTATAGTTTGAATTAATTACGGGTCGTGATAAATATTTAACTATAATTACAGTTTGAGTTTTATATAATTCACGTGATTTGTACAAATGTTGTGTGCAATTATACAAAAGCTTTGCACAAATCAAATTGTGAATCGTATATCAAATTATACGAACGTTGTGTATAAATTGTATAGCAAAATATACAAATACTATACAAAATTGAGAATTATATAACGAATTTTATAAATATATACCAATGTTGCTATAACTATAGTTACAGAATGTAATTGTACAGACTATAACTATATAGCATAATTAAACTTTATATATTTGTTATTTATGAGAGATTTTAAACTTAACCATAAAATTTGGACTAACATTGTTTTTAAAGAAGTCCTAATTAAGAAATAAATGTGGTGAAGAATGAGTAATTAAGAAACTAAAATGAAGAGGTAAGCATATCTCTTCGAAATAGTAAAATAATTGACAACTCAAAAGAATTAAATATAGTAACAAGTTGGTTACGAAGATACATGTCTGGCTAGCCGACAAACATAACTTAACAATGCCTCATAACAAACTTAAACAATTGAATAAAATTAATCTCACCATAAACTATTTATATTTACAATTTTTTTTATAGTAAATAACCATTTATTGCACAACTTGGTTATTGCATATACTCCCTTACATTTATGTCCCTACTATTAAAATTTATACGCTATTATTATGTTGACGTTAGTATTCACCTGATATGATATATCAATAGGGTGTACATATACCGACATAGTATTATAGAGGATTAAACTCAATACTATATGATATTGATGTGGTACCATACATCGACAGAGTGTCACGAAAAATATATTTTTGACTAATTTAGAATTTATAAATAAATTTGTGACTTTAATTATTTTCTCTTAATTATTTTATTTATTAAAAGAATAGCTCAAAATTATATGATACCGGTATGGTATAAATATATCAACGAAATATTACAACGAATATATTTTATACTAATTTAGAGTTTAATAATTTTTTTATTTGTTTCTTAAAAAAAACATAATCCTATATGATACAACTTGGGTATCAATATACCGTTAGAGTATCATAGAGGATTAACTCATTGTATATGATACCAATATGGTGTATATATACCGTCGGAGTATCACAGATGATTATTTCATAGTATTCATGCTGACATCAACACGATGTCACGACAAAAAAAAAGGAGGGAAAGTGGGGTAAAAAGGTAAATAGTTTGGACCATGAGTCCATTAAGGGTAAATAATTTCACATTATGTGTATTTTGTGTACCTTTTTCTAAATAATTTCACATTAAGTCTATTTTGTATTTTGTGTACTTTTTCCATAATTTTATACTCAACTCAAACCTTTTTGATTGTCAAGATAAAGTTTGACACAACTTTTAGGAAAAAACAATTAGAAGTATTCTCTGACTAATATATCCCTATATAATTAAACTTTTCTCTATTTGTGTATGTGAATTGGCACTGTCTTGACCATAAAACCACTAAAACAATTGTTTCATGCCTCAATCTTTTTGGGGGCCCCACTTTCTTTTAAAGATGTGTGTTTATGTGTCTCTATATATATACACACACATATATAAAACAATCTCATGTATTGATAAATTTTAAAAGCATTTTTAGGATAAAAAATATAATAATTTTTTACTCCATTTAATATAAAGATCATTGTAATAATTGAGAAATAGAATAGTGTGTAGTTAATTGTAGCATCCTTTCTTATATGGCTATCTATTTTGTGCCTCGTTTATAATCTAATGATTATTATAAACGAAATGCTATCTATATAGTTAATTATAGCATCCTTTCACTATTTTATTCTCTCATTATTGAATATAAAGTCTCTCAAATGGTCAAACATTTTACATTATGCAAAATATATTATAGTGTGTTCATAAAAAAATCAAATTTATGTTTTGGTGTGTTCTTCATATTTCAAGCTCTAAAAACTAATCAACACCATTTTAATATTATTATATAAACTTTTCAAAAATTTGAATCAAGTTTCGTTATTCTAACTTTATATTATATTTTTTTAATTGAAAATTTTAGATTGTTTATAATTTTACCTATTGTTTATAATTTTACCTATCTCTTTAAATCTCATTTGTAGCATTTCACTAAGTATTTTTCATTGAAAAACAAGTAAAAAAAGTCCTTAAACTATATGAAATGAAAAAAAATTACCTTAGTTTATAGTTTGGTCTCAAAATACCCTTGTCATCAATACTTTGGTCTAAAAATACCCTTATTATTATTTAATGGGTCAAAAATATCTTTTTTCTCGAATAAATTTGTTATTTATTTTTCATTTGAACACATTCTTTTCTTAATAATATTTTAATAACAAATATTTATCCTAATTCAATTCGAGAAAAATTTAAATTTTTTTTTGTTTTATTGTAATTATTTTTCATCATTATCTAAATAAAAATTAATAATAGATTTACTATAATTGTATATTTATGACATATATTATTTGTTATGAATATATGATGTTCTATTTTAATCGATGAAATGAGATTAAGAAGTTTTTTTTTCTACATTTCATTAGTTAAAGTGATTTTAAAAGAAACACAACAAAAAAACTGTTCTTTAAAAGTAATGTTTTTTTTCTTATTATTAAAAACACAATATGTTTAAACAAAAAAAAATATATTTACTTAGAAAAGACTTTTAATTCATTTAGTAACAATAAAGATATTTCTGGATAAACTATGAATGACAAAGATATTTTTGAATCAAAATATTGACGAAAAAGATATTTTTAAATCAAATGATAAACAAAGTATATTTTTATTTATTTCACATAATTTAAGAATATTTAAAATTATCACGAAAAGAAAAGGCAAAAATGAAAATAAAATTATGTCCAAACGAGCCCTTACGATTCAACGTTTTTGACAATTTATACAGGAAGTCAATAAACACAAGCGGGGGGTCTTTTTTGTCATTTCAAAAAAGTAGAGGCGTGCCACGGTCCTCGAGACACGCTCCACTTTGCATTTTCACTAACCCGAAAACCTTTATTCGTTGAAAAAACAGAACCCTCTAGAATTGTCTATAAAAGAAAACCCTCGCGCTTGAAAGAAGTTTCGCTATTTTATTTCGCCTCTTTCTGGTTCTCCTTTTTTTTCTTCACCTTCAAGACTCTCTCACGTTCATCTGCGTCGGAGAAATGGCATCGTTCGGGGAAGCACCACCAGGTAATCCTAAAGCCGGAGAGAAGATCTTCAAGACCAAGTGCGCTCAGTGTCACACCGTCGATAAAGGAGCTGGTCACAAACAAGGTATGTTTTTTTGGTTGTACACATATTTTCCTGATTGTATACACCAATTTATGGTTTACTGAGTTTCTATGGTGTTTTTGTTCTTATTTTTTATTAATAGCCTATTATTAGCATGGATCTGAGTTTTCTGCGTATTAGATTGACGTGTTAGATCGTTGCTGTGTATATGAGCATATTGTTTGCTTTAGATTTCTTTTGAGTGTAAGATCATGGTCTTTTGCATGATTTTTTTGTTTTCTAATTTCCTACAGAGTTCTTGCTCTTTTGTTTATTTCCAGCTTCTTATTCATAGCGCGGATCTGAGCTTTTATTAGTGGATACATGTTGAAACTTATATTTGTAGACGTCTTTGATTGTGTTAATTTTCAATGGTTTAATGCTGATTACTAAGCAGTGGTGTTATTGAGACCTGATCTGTAGATTAGGGATTTTATTGGTTTAGTTGGTGAGGGGAGGAGAGGAAAGGAATTAATTCCAGGAGAGAAACCATAAGAGGAAATCGTATGGGATATGTCTTAAATTACTTCTTCTTTTCAGTTTTCACAATAGAGGATGTAACTTTTGAATGTTCTCGGGCCGTTTGTTTCTACCAATGAGATTTTCGGTGGTGTAAAAGTCAAGTATTATTGATTAGCTTGACATTTTTTATCCCGTTTGCTTCAGGAATTTTCCCCTTCTTAGCCATTATAAGAAGCAAGATTTTCTGATGAAACTGTGAGTGCAGCATTACATTTGTAGAATAAATTTAAGGTGGTGGTGATAAGATGTCTGCAAGAGAAACAGCTTTGTTTGAGATTTGCTAGATTGCTACACATGATTTTAGTGAAATGGTAAATCTGTTGTCATTTAAGTCAAAGGTTGATCAGCGTGCTACAGTGTTCTATTTTAGACGAACATGCATGAGGTATTAAAATAAAATGCAGTATCCGAGGGGAATCACCATTGGTAATTTCTGCCATAAGTTCCAAGTTGCTTTAGACTATATTTAAGGAATTCATGTGAAGGGGAATTATGGAGTGATGGTAAAATGGTAAAAGTTATGACCTGTTTAGGTCACAGGCTCGAACCCCTGTATCAGCCATCCTATCCTTGTGTTATGGTAGGTTGTCTACATCACCCCAGGGTGTTTTCCTTTCCTGGACCCTGTATAAACAAGGGATGCCTCATGCATGCTGTTGTTCCAATTTATATCATGTTATCGTATGTAACTCTTCATTAATTTGACATACCTGTGAGGTTACAAATCAAAAAGCAGGGAAAGTAGCAAAATGGTGGTGTTGGGTATGAGGCTTGCTCTTTAATTTCTTTCCTGCCTAAAAGCTAGGCAAGAGTGTTATCCTTTTAACTTTAAAATTTAGGTGTGCATAAGCTGTTGATTAGGCTGCAAGTGTTTGGGTTGGGCGTGGATGATAAACTTAGTAGTTCAGGAGGCGTAGCATTTTAAATTACTGTAGAGTGCTGGTTCTTTTGAGCTTGTTCTGCTGTATTCTCATACGATGTATACATTTGCATGCAATTTGCTTTATGTGTTTTCCTCCTTGTGCATGTGATATTGCAGGTGAGGCTGTAATTGAGTCTTCTTTGTGCACATTCAAAATTTTCTTACACATCTACTTCTGTTCCAATTCCAGGACCTAACTTGAACGGGCTCTTTGGAAGACAATCTGGTACAACTGCAGGTTACTCATACTCTGCTGCAAACAAAAACATGGCTGTCACCTGGGGAGAGAATACATTATATGACTACTTGCTCAACCCTAAGAAGGTAAGAGTCATCTGTGCTTGCAAATGACATTGGTTTTGTGGTGCAGAGTGGTTTTAGTGCTTCTCGGTGTAAAGTTGATGTCGGAATTCTACTCTTGAAAATGAATTAGATTAGATGGAGTAAGACTACTGTCGGACAAGGTTGTGCGGAAATAGCAAAAAATTATGGTAGGGAGGAAATAGCTTTTGATTTGATTTCTCGTGAAACAAGTTTCTTGCTATGATAAAAGATATTTGTGTAAACAACCTTTTGGATTGATGTAGATAAACAAATGCATTGGATGCTTTATCCTCTGAGGAAAATGATTGATTCTAGGCTGTCCTATGAAATTTTATATGATATAACTGCTGGGCCCATGAAATGATTGAGAGCCTGTTTGGATTGGCTTGAAAACTTTAGCTTCTTGGTCATCTTTAGCTTTTTGACCCAAGGCCTCTCAACTTTGTTGTTCTCATAGTCAAGTGTACACAAATGTATGTGGTCAGATTTTGTGAATATGTGCACCAAGGAGAAGTTAGAAGAGAGATGGTTGATGTCTTGTATCCATTAGTGGAGTTGACTGCGGATTATGCTATTTTCCTATTTTAGAAGTATAATTGTGGCAAAGCTACGTATGAGTTCAAAGCATCCCATGATGACACCTACACAGGGAGTGTACTACTTTTTTCCAAACGATCTTGATTTCTAGCTCTGCAGCTAGCTTCAAAAGAAGCACAACTGGTTGAAATCAACTGTTGTGGTGAAGTGTGTAGTGCCTTTTTTTGGATTATCCTTTTGTGTTGGTTTGGCTACTTGTGTATTCGTGCTGTACCAGCTAGCCTGTTGATTCGTCTGTTTTAACTTGCCTTAATATGGGCCACAATTGAATGTGCTAGGATCATACTGGTAGGAATACTATCCTTTCTATCTTCACTATATGCTTAATTGCTGACTCTTGGGCATTTTCTGTACAGTATATTCCTGGTACGAAAATGGTGTTCCCCGGGTTGAAGAAGCCACAGGAGCGGGCAGATCTCATAGCTTATCTCAAGGAAGCAACTGCATGATGATCTTTTCGGAATATTATAATACTTTTGCTAGCTGTCAGGAGTTTTTCCGTTGGTAGCATTTCACATTTTATATTTTGAAAGGCGTATTTTACCCGTTTAAATAAAAACCACATACAGTGTCATGTCATTCTTCTGGTTGAAGTAAGCCAGTCTTTTGAGGAATTTTGTCTCGGAATTTTGTATTGATTGCCACACAAAATCTTGACGTACTTATGAATGTCTGTTTCGGCTCTTTGTTATCCAATTTTTTTGGGGTCTCTGTCACCAGTTGCTTATTTCTTGGTATTAATAGGCTTCTTCTGGCACCATCTAAGTTCATGACTCTGGGGTTCCTATAGGTGCTCACGTTGAACAACCTCCTGTATGAAAATCTGTGTTTATGGTCTAGAATGTAGTAAAAAGATTCTAGTACTGGAATATCCAAAAATAATCTCTAAAGTTTTTGGATTTGGAAGTGTGGTGGTTTCAAATTTTTATTATTTTGTATATATACTGGGGTACAAAAATTGCGTGAATCTTTTCTGCTAGTAACTATTGTTCTATTTTGGGATAATTTCAAATATATAAAATAAAATAATTAATTTATAATAATTTTAGTTCATATTTTATTTATATAAAAATATATGTCAAAATCATAGAAAATGGGTATAATTATACAATATAGATTGTAAAAGTAATAAAAAGTCAATACATTAAATATATTTAGGGATGTCAATTGGGTGGGATGAGTCAAATTTGAACGAGTTATAATGGGTCAAAGACAACAAACTGGTCAAGATCCAATTCAACCTGAATTTATTGGATCAAAAGGGGTTGAGTAATGGGTCAGAGAGCGGGTCAAAATACAACCTGACCCAATTTTACTAAGTTTTACTTATTTTATTTGTTTTTTTTCAATATTTTTGTACTTAATTAAATTATATTTTTCTTTATTATGGATATATAAAATATATCAAATTAAAAAAAATGGGTTTTAAAAATATTTTGACAAGATGAAGAAAAATAGAGAGAAGATTTCTTATTGCTCTAGAATAATATTCAGTTGTTCAGTTTTATTTTACAATGAAGGAAACCCTTATATTTATAAGAAAAAACAAACTGACTTGGTCTTCAAATAGAATTCCTAACTATTAAAGAAAACCAAATAATAGACATTGACTACAAATTAAATATGTTTATAACACTCCCCCTTGAATGTCTATTTGATAGACTATGTGTCTCGTTAAAACCTTACTAGATAAAGCCCAGTGAAAAAAAAAATTAGTGATGGAAAAAAAGTACACATATTTAATAATACGAATTTTGAATGCCTCATTAAAAATCTTACAAGAATAACCCAATAGGAATTTTGTCATTGAATTGCCACACAAAATCTTGATGTACTTATGAATGCCTGTTTCAGCTCTTTGTTATTCAATTTTTTTGGGTCTCTGTCACTATGCTTATTCTTGGTATTAATAGGCTTCTTCTAATACCATCTAAGTTCATGACTTTGCGGGGTTCCTATACGTGCTTACGTTGAACAACCTCCCAATCGACATTTCAACAGCTTAATCTTCAAGCGTTACTGTATGAAAATCTGTGTTTCTGGTCTAGAATGTAGTAAATGGATTTTAGTACTGGAAGATCGAAAAATACCACTTGTCGTTGCTATGTGGGGTGGAATGTTGGCTAGTGAAAAATTCACATATCTAGAAAGTGCAAGTTGCGGAGACGAGGATACTGTGATGAATGTGTGGATATGTCAGGAGTGATAAGATTAGAAATGAGACCATTCAAGAGAAGTTAGGGGTGACCTCTGTGGTAAACAAGATGAGAGAAGCAAGATTGCGATAGTTTGGGCATGTGCAGAGAAGAAATGTCAACGCTCCTATTAGGAGGTGTGCAAAGTTGGATTTAGGAGTTACGCGAAGAGTTAGAGATAGATTGAAAAAATATTGAGGGAGGTGATTAGACAGGATATAACGTAGCTCCATATCATTGAGGATATGACCTTAGATAGAAAAGAATATAGGTAGTGCATTAGGGTGGAAGGTTAATAGGTTGGTAGGGATAGGATGATGTCTTGCTATTAGTAAAAATTATGTGAATCTTTCCTCTGTTGCTCTATTTGAGGATAATTTCAAATATATAAAATAAAATAATTAATTTATAATAAATATAATTTATATTTGAACAATATAGATTATAAAAGTCGCAATAAATATATATTATTTATACAATATAAATTATTTATATAGGAATTATTTTGATTGAATATCATGTATTGTAATTATTCCTTTATTTTATATTTAATTGGAGGCCGCCTAAAAATGTTGACAGTGGGACGGCAAAGGGGTTGTGTGAATAAAGTCAAGGGATTGATGTTACAACAAAAAACTACTTGTACAAATGCTCTATTTTGGGTGGTGTCTTCAATAATAAATAATTTTATGTGGCATGAGTTTTTATGTATCTGATACTGAATATAATATCTCATAAATTATATCTCATCTTAATGATAATATAATATTCCACAAAAATAATAAATCTCTCTCAATATATTAACAATAATGATATATCTAGTGAAATTTCATAAGTGAGTTTTGGAAAAGGGGTTAGGTGTATGCAATAAATAAGTTATTTTTAAAAGATTCACAACTCAAATATATTAGCTCCAAAAATAAAAAATAATAGATATAAAATGACGATTAAAATGAGAAAATAATGACAATTTCTATAAAGAAAAATAAAAAGTAGCAAAATAACTAACGAGTAGTAACAACACAATAGATAAAAATATGACTGATTCTACTAACCTACTACTACAACACAAATAAGATAATATCCTACCCCTTACTACTACCTAATTTGACTTGATGTGAAGTTTAAGAGAATAAATAAATTTTTAATTTTATAATGCTAAATTAAAGTTATGTTAAATATATTAAAATATTTTTTAATCTTACAAAAGAAATTGCCGAAAAAGGCAAGTAAGAATAAAGATTTTCAGTTACAGATTACAAAAAAAAAAAAACAAAAAAAGTATAATAATATAGAACGCCTATTTCCATGCTTGTTGGATTCTGAAATCTGAACTATGAGTGATTCAGCGACTTTTCCAGGTTAGGGTTCTTTCTCAACCAATTTGCTCTCTTCATCTATTGTTCATGCATTTCAATTCAAAGCTGATATATAAAAATTTGAAGTTGAAAAAACTTTAATCTTTTAATTTGACTTTGAAGCTGTAAAATTCATATATCTGGAATCGAATTGATCACTTAGCGGGATTATCTACTGTTGTTGATCAGCATAAATGAAAAAACGGAATTTAAAACTTTAATCTTTTGCAGCGATCATTAATCATTGATCCTTAATCACACGTATCAGACTTTTCAACCAGCTGATAGTGGATAATTCATTCTCTTGTGGATTAGATTCTAGTGGTAAAGTTCACATAAAGCTTTGGCAATATAACCTAGATTTAAGATAGATAAGATAGAGACGACGACGACAACAACATACCTAGTGAAATCCCACAAGTGGGGTTTGGGAGGGTAGAGTATATGTAGACCTTACCATTACCTTATAGAGATAGAGGTTGTTTCCAGGAGATTCTTGGCTCAAATAAATCAGCCCCAAAAGAAGAAAATTAATAGATATAGAATAGCTTCTAAAACGAAAAGCAATGACGTATGTATTTTAGGAGCCTTGATGCTTAGAATTACAGACAAGACAGAGAAATGATGATGATTTGGATCTTATTGAAATATGTATTTTTCTACCAGTGGCATTATTTAAACCCTGCTTCTTGCTTTAACAGAACTCTGAGAGAAGAAAATTAGGGGCCTTGATGCTTAGAATATACTGACATCAGATTAATTTGCTCAATACAGGAGGAATGTTGATTAATGGATCCGACAAAGGAGAAGGAGAATGCTGCAAACATCGCGAGGTACACCACTTGCTTTCCCTGCTATACTGTGTGCTGTGAGGAGCTTTTCTGTGTTTATTATTTCTTGTGTCTCTTTTCTCCAATTTAATTATGATGGCATGATAAAACCAATGAACTTACCTTGGGTGCGACAAGGCACAATTGCGGCGCATTCATTCCCTTATGCAAAATACTTTACTACAGTCAAGGCCTGTATCCTTTATTTTCTCATATTTATGATTAACAACAAGACCTGTTGCCTATTCACTTCTGACAATGTTCAAAATCCATGCAAGTATAGTGCATTGTGTATAGCTAGATTCTCATAGCGAGGCACTTTAAGCTAGCGAAGCATTATAGTAGCGCTGAGGCCCTCAGCTGAGTTCTGAATGAAATAGCTAGTGCATTATGTTATTACTGGATAACTACTTAGAAAGAGTTACACTATATGAAAAGAGAATATGACGTGAAGAATCTGTTGCTGATTTGGTTAGAAAAAGAAAATAACTTATGAGCTACGTCAATTTCAGTTTTATGTACTTAGTCAGTTTTATGTACTTAGAGCATCACATTTGGCAAGTAATATACTCGGTGTGAGCTATTCGATTACAAGTTTCTGTTTATGTTTATTATCTTTCACTTTTGTCACTCAGGCCTATGGGGTTTTGGGCATCATGACTCTACAGTGATCATAGGCTTGTTATACCCTTTGGTGCCTTAATATAGATTATGCCTTTAATGCCTATGCCTAAAGATTTTTTGGATTGGTTGATTAAATATGTTGTTAGTTTATTACTCAAGTTGCTTTAAGAAATTGTACCTGGACACTGGTTTTTAAGGTTTTGAATTTTCTTACTTGTTTATTTGATTTGTATGATAAATCCAAAGGTTTTATCTATGATTTTGTCTTTTAATTTTGCTTATAAAATAGGTCTTTGGCCCATGAAGATGACTGCCTTATCTAGTGCATTTCCATTGCCTATGAGAAGCTACTTACACAATAATATTCAACATGAAAATAAAATGTGATTTTGAAGATTTTGTATGTTGCACCAACATGGAACCTACCACAAATTCTCAACAGTATGGTTACATAGTTATGTGCAGTTTATCTCAAAAAACAAATAAATTGTTGTGTGCGGTTTATAGAATACAGATACTCGAATCTTTGAAACTTTTGTATGTAGTATCAACATGGAACCTAATGTACTGCTGACGACTTTGCTTTTTCCCCTGCTTTTCTACAGGTCAAGGTTGGCCCAGCGAAACTTCCACCTTTGACTTGGCAGCGCAAGTTAAACTGTGATGACATTTCCCTTTCTGAATTCAATCTTAAGCTGAAAGAAATGGTTTCTCTGGTACGTGAATAGACTCTAATTTTTAGGGTTTTACTGTTAGCACCAACCTTAATTTTACCAGATATAGTGGTTGAACTTATTGAGAAATAATTTAGAATTTCAGGAGCTCTATTCTTTTGTGAATAGAGTCAAGAAGTATGTTTTCAAACCATTAGATCAATTAGGAGCCAACTGATAGCTTTTTTAGCTTTTGGGGAGTTGCTGTTCTAATCCAAGATTTTGTGTTTAAGTTAATCCTACTCATGTCTATATGAGGCTGATTAAATACCTGTCTATTGAAGTATCGACGTGAACTATAATTGAATTCCATGCATTAACTTAGAGCTAGTTAGACGTGTTCTCGAATAACAGCATAGCTACATGAAATTGCATGGATCAGGAGCCTAAGTAGGTATTGTGATACCTGAGAAAATTTTATCTCTTTTTACCTTCAAATCCTTATTTGTTACGTTGTGTTACTTTTTGTTTCATGTAGGCTCCATTAGGTTTCCGTCTATGGAGATATCTACAAGAAGAAAAAGCCAAAGGAAAGGTGATTTCCTTTTGTTTCAAGTTTAAATATCATCATCTTTCTAATTACCAAGTACACTTGTCACCTATATTTTTTTGTCATGCAGGATACCGTGTTTATAAATCCTTTCATAAAAAGGGTCTACTCATCATGCCAAGGAGTTCCTCTTGGTGGCATGGGGTATGATACTAGATACTAAACAGTGTTTGCAAGAGATTATTTGCTGCAGTATCAGTATATTTTGCTTATCAAAGAAAAAATTTGCTGCACCTACTGTTAGTAACATTTTCATCATATTTACATGATGTTTGTTCCATACTCCCGTACAAAATTATAATATATTTTCTTGTTACAGATACACTGTACACTTCTCACATTAAGTTGTTAATGAATCCATATCTTATGATGGATCAATACAAATTTACTTTTTTCATTCACCATAAAAAGGGATTAATTATCCTATGTGTCTGCATACTATTTGGTTAACAAGATATTGTGATCTATTGTGAATCTTTTAAAGCCAGTTCAACTTAATTATTTGGTATCTGTTATCTAAAAGAAAAACACTTTCAGTGCAGGAAGCATAGGAAGAAGTTTCAAAGGTGAATTTTTGCGCTGGCAAATATTTCCTAGCATATGTGAAGATAAACCTGTTCTGGCAAACCAATTTTCTGTAAGTTCTATGAAGTATGACTATACCCACTTGTGGGATTTCACTGGGTATGTTGTTGTTTTGTTGTTGTTCTATGAAGTATGCCTATATAACTGTCAAGTGCTTTGATTTCACAAGTGTATGCTTTTCCTTTAATACTTAAGATGAGCTACTTCTTAACAAGAAAAGATTTGATGTAGCAGTTCAAATGAGCAGGTCACACTCAACTTTGATTTATGGAATCTTGTTGCGATAAAAAAACATTTCCCCCTGGACTTGTCTCATTTTTCCAGAAGAACACTTAAACTTGGCTGAGGACCTATTGTACCCATATTCTTGGAAGAAGTGTATCATTGACCCCCGCCCCCCATATAGCAAAGACCACTATAACATATGTGTGTGTCTAACACGCAGTGCCGCATGTCAAAAAAATTATTTTGTTACTTCAGATTACTCCACTTTCCTCTACTCCTCCTTTCTCCCCTTCCCCCTGAAGTACCCCCCACCCAAACTATCACCGTTGTTCTAGTCTTAGTTGATCACACCATAATCTTGTCCGTTGTTCAAGATCTGGTCGAATAATGCACCAAAGGAAATACTCCTCTCGCATGTTGTCAGAAAAGCTTGCATACTTAAATGGACCAAATGTATATGCGTCGGCTACCTATAGAAGTTTTTCTAAATCAAAGAAAAATTTCATAAGTTTAGCACATTCCGCTGTTAATGAAACTCTTTTTCTAGAGAAATTATTTTGATTTTGTTGAGAGGGGGTTTTCACTGCTCTTGAGCCAATGGTCATTTGGAATAGCCTCTCTACCTCCACGAGGTAGTGGCAAAATCTGTCTACAGTCTACCTTTTTCAGACTCCACTTATGAAATTTCACTGGATATGTTATTGTTGTTCGTTGAGAGGAGTAGATTAATTTAGATGGTTCAAAACAGTTCTAGCTATAGGAGAGAGCATTGGATGCTGAAATTAGTTATATTTAATTGGTTTTTTTGTTGTGCCAAATTCAAAGATAATTGATACTATCTTTTAATTTCCTGTAAATTGTGCATCTCATTTCAAAGCAGTGTATGCTTTATTTCTGGCTTTTTGCTTCAAGCCCCATTGACCTTATCATTGATTGGTGCTTTCACTTCTAAAATACTCGGATATACTTTTATCTTGGTCTCTTACTAGTATCTAATACATACATGCAGAAGTAAGCTTTGGAAAATCATGCAAAATATTAGTTTACCGAAGATTACGCTTGAGTACAGTTCCTTGGATGACAAAGAAGGTCTAGCCAATATGAAAATCAAAGCTCCACCTTTTGATGGAAAGAGAAAAGATAAATTTCCCACACATGGAGTGGTCTATGTTTGTTTAAAGGATTGCCTCCACGAGTATAACATTTTCTATAACATGTCAAGATTCAAATAATTTTTAAAACTGAAAAGCAGCTGCAGCAGTGCTGTGTGAATTTGACAGTCATTAAAAGCCTGCATGTGCAGTAAAGAGACAGAGAGTAAAAATCAAAGCAGGAATAACCTTATTTGCTGTTATTTTTTCAGCATGTGACCTCATTTTGAGTATGGATTACTGTTGCAGATATTTGTTACACGTCCAAATGGTGAAAAATATTCTACTGTGTTATGCCCACGAACGCCAAAGTAAGGAGCTATTATTTTCTTTGATTATAAATGTCTTTAATTTTCTAACTGTTGTCTTGCCTTCTCACAATCTATTATGCTCAGGCTCTTCAAAAATGTTGAAGGGTGTATGTTGGATCCTCCAAGATTAGTGCATTTTTGGAGAATCCGGCACGGGTGTGGCATCATTTTTGGAGAGTCGAAGCAACATAGCTCACAATATTTTTTTAAAAAAATTTTGTGATGATAAAGTTGTGTTATTTGGGAATGTTGAAGGAAAAGAATTGTATCTATCTTGAGTGTACGTTTACTGAAGAGATTCAGTGGTAACGTCATTGATATTTTGTGAGTAAACAGTGATTCTTCAGCTTCTGGAATAGGATCTTGGGACTGGAATTTGGGTGGCCAAAATTCTACATATCATGCCCTTTATCCAAGAGCCTGGACTGTATATGATGGTAATTTTGTATTCAGTAGTTTGAACTTTGATGTGCTTCATAAGGGGTTGTCTTATATTTTAAATTTTTATCAAGGGGAACCTGATCCAGCACTCAGGATAGTTTGCCGTCAGATCTCTCCTTTTATCCCCCACAACTACAAAGAGAGCAGCTTCCCTACATCAGTCTTTACTTTCACGGTTGGAAATATTCAAATCTCTTTTCAGCCCTTGATTTTTTGGTGGTGATGTATTTGTAGCATTAACTTTGTGGGTTGAATTTGATTTTGTTCAGTTGCATAACTTGGGAAAGACGTCTGCAGATGTCACTTTACTTTTCACCTGGGCAGTAAGTTTCATCGCGTGATTTTGATTTACTCATTATTTCAGAATTCATATATGAATGCGGCTAATCCATCTTTCGGAATTCTTGTATTATTTACTCACTCTTAAGAATGGGTAGATAGTGAATAGAACATTTATTTTCTTCTTTCCTTTTTGTGTTCCCAGAATTCTGCAGGTGGAGATTCTGGAATTTCTGGCAATCATTTCAATTCAAAGTTTAGGTCAGATCACTTTTAGCAAGGTTATGCCTAAGTCTTAAGTCCCAATATCTTATTGCACTTTTGTTTTTGGTTCATCAGTAGATATTGCCTGCTTTTCTGAAGCTGAAACTTTACATTGTTTGCTAATTTATGAAGTTATTACATTGCTAGTAGTTTTGCCATGTCCTAAAGTAAATGTGCGCTATCTTTTGCGAGATCTCTCCTAAAATTGAAACCTTTGCCCAACAATTCATGTTCAAGTAGTTTGATGGACTTACTGTTACATTTCTCAGTATGGCTTCATCCTTTTTTCATCTATGAAAAGTCAAAAAGTAGCTTCTAATCCCGACGTGCTCCCTATTAAAACAAAAGTTAGACATTCTGAAGTCTGCCCTGAAAGATCCTGCCAAATCCAAAAGGATAATACGATTTGGGACATCGTACGCAGGACACACTTCACTCATCAATCTGGGCTCTAGCTTTAAGGACACTTCACTAGAAACTTTAATCTTTATTCTTGAAATATGCACAAATTAATACAACAACAACAACATACCCAGTGAAATCCCACAAGTCGGGTCTGGGGAAGGTAGAATGTACGCAAACCTTACCACTACCTCAAAGGTAGAGAGGTTGTTTCCTGGAAACCATCGTCTCAAAAATCCATAGGCAGAATAAACTAGACATGAAAAAAGGGAAAAGGAAAAGAAAAGGAAACCGGAAGAACAACTAATAACGAAAAACATGATAGTGTGTAAATATAATAAAAATTAACATATATATGACGAATAATGACAACACAAGATATAAAAACACGACTAATCCTACTACCCTACTATACCCCAAGTCCAGACATCAACCTAATCCTACTAACCTATTAGCCTGCTACTCTAATTCGCGACCTCCACTCCTTCCTATCTAGGGTCATGTCCTCGGTGAGATCAAGTTTTGCCATATCTTGTTTGATCACCTCCCCCCAATACTTCTTCAGTCTACCTCTACTCCTTTGTGTAACTCCTAAATCCAACCTCTCACACCTCCTAACAGGAGCATCAGTGCCTCTTCTCTGCACATGTCCATACTATCGCAGTCTCGCTTCCCTCATCTTATCATCCACATAGGTCACCTCTAGCTTCTCCCAAATGGTCTCATTCCTAATCTTATCATTCCTAGTATGACCACACATCCGTTGCAACATTCTCATCTCTGCGACTTGCATCTTCTGAACATGTGAGTTTTTGATTGGCCAACACTCCACCCCATACAGCAAAGACGGTCTAACCACCATTCTATAAAACTTACCTTTGAATTTAGGTGGTATTTTCTTATCACATAATACTCCAGAGGCAAGCCTCCATTTAGTCCATGCTGCCCCAATACGATGTGTGACATCATCGTCGATAATGCACAAATTAATGTAACCCAAAAATAATAGGAACCAGAAAAGTGACTGTTTTCTTGGGAATATTTGACTTGGCAGTCTAATGGAAATGTTTAACCTTTTCTCTGAAATTCTTCTTTTGTTTGTTGTCAATAACTTGTTCTTTTATGATGCATTTTTAGAATGGAAGATGGAGTCCAAGGCGTACTCTTGCACCACATGTAAGTTTCATCTTCTTGTTAAAGAAGAGAATGAAAGGAAAAAAAAAACAAAAATGAAAAAGAAAATGAGAGACTTGGTTACGAGTATTTTCACAGTTGAACATAAAAATTGGAGTGTTCTGGATAATCTGTATTACAATAATTTGTGAATGCAGGACTTCCAAAGAACTGCCTTCTGTAACTTTTGCAATTGCAGCAGAGGAAAATGATGCAGTTCACGTCTCAGAGTGCCCTTTCTTTGTGATATCTGGAGACTCCCAGGGATTTACAGCAAAAGACATGTGGCATGAAGTAAAAGAGGTGTTTGCAATTGCTTAAAAATGGACTTTGTTCATGATTTTCAGATTCATTTTCATGGGGGTGCCAGATCTGGACCTTTCTACCAGCATATTACACATGCATTGCCCACTAAATAAGCTACACCCTTTGTTTCTATTTGGTTATACTGTTTTGGCTTGGCACAAAGTTTAAGAAAGTAAAGAAGTTTTTTGAATTTTATGGTCAATTTATGATAGGTAGATGTCCTTTAATATTGTGATCTTAAACATGCCTTGTGGAAAAGTTTAAATTACAGAGTTCCCAAAAAAGGAAAGAGACAGTCCTTTTTGAAACAGACTAAAAGAGACAGAGGACAAACAAATTGAAATGGAGAAAGTATGATTCTAATCATTTATGTTAATTTTCTATCTTTAGCTAATTTCTTTTGTGATTTAAGATGCTATGTGTCCTTGAATTATCTTTTTATCATTTGATGGGTTCTTGATTTCCTACCCCATAGTTGTGACAACTTGTTAAGTTTTTTATGAAATCGTAACATTGTTGACATCTCAGAATTCTGACTGCTGAACTTCCCTAAAAGAAGATTTTGATTTGATTTTTTAATAAAAGTAATAGAAAGAAGGGAAGTGTCTAATTAGTTTAGAAGGTCCAAACCCAATTTTAATTGCAGATTAAAATTTAGTCTTGGTGCTTGCCGAAGTGGCTTAACAATTCCATTCTCTGTGTCATACTCTTTGAAATTGTTTATACTTGTCTCTATGTGGCTCTTTGATATTTTATCTCCTTAAAGATATCTTCCTCGCGGAAAGGTAGCGTTTGGCAATGGAATCTGTTTACCTTATTTTTCAGAGTTTAACTTCGGAAAATACGTTGGCCATAAAATTTTGGAATTCAACATCAAGTTGAATTTCAGAAATTTGAAAAACAACAAAAGGTTGTTTTCACACCATAAGTCCATATTACTCATAAAACTTGAGAAACAACTCCAATTTGTATTCATGGCCAGACACATTCAAATTTCATTTTTCACTTTGGAAACAAGAACTTTTTTTTTTTCAATTTTCACAATGAAATATGGCCAAATGGTAACTTAAACTTGCTTCTGGTGTTGGAATTTTCCGCTGTTACTGAACGACTAATTGCTTGCTCTGTGTGCCTAAAGCAGTTTTTCGTCATTATAACTAAGGCTTCTGAAGAATTCGTGAGAACATCTATCAGCTATTTTAAATAAGAATATTAGTTTATAGATTATAGACTGTGCAAGCAATGAGTTCTTCAGGGTCTTAATTTGAATTTCTTTTCGATGTTGAATTTGTATTACTTCTTATGTCTACCTTGAAAGGGAAGTATACATGATTTGAACCAATTCAATATTGAATATTAAAAAAAAGTGCTTCTCATTTGATTTTCCTTGGCTTTATTTTTATTGTCATTCTTTTGTAGGTTATCTAACTCTCAGTATACTGATTGTACACTGGAGATATCCTTAATAAAATTAAAACTTATCAAAGGAAAAAAAAATAGCATTCTTGACTGACTTTGACCTGTTTCGGTTCTGATAGCATGGATCCTTTGACCACCTTCAATCTGAGGAAATGTCAATGCCTTCTGAACGGGGATCACTTGTTGGAGCGGCAATTGCAGCTTCACTAACTATTCCAGCGGATGATGTAAGAAATGCGACATTCTCATTGGCATGGGTCTGCCCTGAAATTAATTTTGCAGGTGGCAGAACTTATCACAGGCAAGTAGTTTTAACATTCTCGACCTTGTTTGTACACATGAAATATCATGTTTCTTTTGCTTTTCCTGATTAATGTTACTCTATGAACAGACGCTACACAAAGTTTTATGGTACTATGGGTCATGCTGCTGCAAAAATTGCACATGATGCTATCCGAGGTAAAGCTTGCGCTCCTAATGTTTGAACATGGACTTTCTGATATACGGGGTTCCATTTAATATTTTTCCTTGTCTTCTTCTACTGTTACAATAACCTAAGATCATTGAGTGTACATATCCAAAAATCATATTTTTAAATTTTATTTTCTTGATGGGTCTCAGAGCATAATCATTGGGAGTCACAAATAGAAGAATGGCAAAAACCTATTATTGAAGACAAGAGGCTTCCTGAATGGTGAGCTTTCATTTTCTTGTGTGCACCATGCATTACCAACAACATACCTAGTAAAGTTCCACAAGTGGGGTACAAGAAGATTATAGAACAATATTGAGAGTAAAAAATACAAGTCTTTATGTTTTCTCTTCTCAGTTACTCATGCACATAAGTGGTTCTTATATAGTCCTACAACTATCTATTGTACTATATTATTAGAATTGTACTTTCTAATTATAAACTATATCAAACTAATCCGTTGTAAATATATGGAAGTTAGAATTCTAAAATATATTAAAGTTAGAATTCTACATCATAATTCTAAACTATGTTGCTTTCTATCATCCCCTCAAGCTGGAGATTGGCAATTACGGAACTCCAAATTTGCTCCAGAGTCCATGTAAAGATTGCTGTCTGATGGTTCATCGATTGTTAATGTAAAGAGCCTTCGTGGAGTTTTCTGTTGAGATTGATAGGAGTAATCTCACCTATAAAATCAAGAGATAGCAGTGTGGTTGTTTCTTCCACAAATTTGGTATGGGTTTGCATGTCCTCTTCCATGGGAAGAGTTGCCTCTACCTATACCAAATGAACCTAGTGTTTTATAGGCTTTAAAGACCATGATATCCTTCTCTCTATCTTCATCTCTCATGTCGTACCCTCTCAGTGCATTAACAAACTGAGTGAAGGTAAGGTCTTGTATTTGTTTCCAAGAACTTTAGTAAATTTTATACCGTGCTATCTTTGTCTAATGGGTTGGGTCTAGTGGTGAGACTATCACAAATTTCTTTGAGTTATGTATTTATCTACATATTTTAATCTCATCTTTATACTCTAAATTTGTTGATTCAATTGAAATTCCTTATCCTTGGTAGCTTGTAGGTAATTATCCTTAAGACTCCCGAATTGGTTTGGTCGAACTACAGCCAATAATAAAGAACATTGTTAGTCAACTTTTCCTCAAGCCATCTTTTCTTCCCATTCTATAAACTTAACGTTGATGTTTTCTTCATCGTCCTTTTCATTTACCACAGCCTTAGATGGCGGTTCTTTTACAATAATATCACCAATCTTCAGGGTCTACATCAACTAGCTTGCATGGGTTCTCCAAACAGGACAGTTTGAAAATTTTAATTTGAAGAGACATAATTATGAATTGATGGAGAGATCCTGGTGAAAGGGAGAGAGTGGAGGAAGATGAATTGGTCATTAAAGAACGTGGAACAGGTTTCAAAATACAGAATAAGTTAGGTTAGAACCAAAGCTCTGATGCCATGAAGAAGATTATAGAACAACTAGGTAATTAGCTCGCGCTTCGCGTGGTCATAAGTAATTTAATTAAGTTTATATATCTTAAAATTAAAATTAATAAAATACTCTAAAGTTATTAAGTTCTTTCTATATAGAAAAATTAGCATTATAAATATATCTCAAGAACTTTTATTAATTTAATATTGCTAAAGTCCTAGTTATGTTCAATTATATTTTTGGATTATAACATTATTTCTCGATATAATTGATTTTCAATAGTGCTTGAACTCCCAAACTTGAATGTTAAATTACTATAATATCCGCAACTTAAAAATCAATTTAGTATATTTTTTATATTTTGTATTACATTACATTACATTTTTGAAGAGTTGTGACTTTTCCAAAAGATTGTAACTTTTTCGAAGAGTTGTGACTTTTCCAAAGGGTTATGACTTTTTCGAAGGATTGTGACTTTTTCGAAGGATTGTGATTTTTTCGAAGGGTTTTGACTTTTCTAAAAAGATTAATTGAAGGATTGTGACTTTTTCAAAAGGTTGTGACTTTTTCGAAGAGTTATGAATTGTGACTTTTTTTTTAAAAAGTTGTAACTTTTTAAAAATGTTATGATTTTTTTTCGAATTCGAAGAGTTATGACTTTTTTAAAGGATTATGACTTTTTCGAATAGTTATGACTTTTTTGAAGGGTTGTGGTTTTTTCGAAGAGTTATGATTTTTCTGAATGGTTGCGGCTTTCGAAGGATTGTGACTTTTTCAAAAAGTTGTGACTTTTCCTAAGAGTTGTAACTTTTTCGAAAGGTTGTGACTTTTCCAAGGAGTTGTGAATTTTTCAAAAAATTGTGACTTTTTCGAATAGTTGTGACTTTTCCAAAGGGTTGTGACTTTTTCGAAGGATTGTGTTTTTTTCAAAGCGTCATGACTTTTCCGAAGGGTTTTGACTTTTCTAAAAAGATTAATTGAAGGATTGTGATTTTTTCAAAAGGTTGTGACTTTTTTGAAAAGTTGTGACTTTTTCGAAGAGTTATGAATTGTGACTTTTTTTAAGAAAGTTGTAGCTTTTTCGAAAAGTTATGATTTTTTTTAATTCGAAGAGTTATGACTTTTTTAAAGAATTATGACTTTTTCGAATAGTTATGACTTTTTTGAAGGGTTGTGGCTTTTTCGAAGGGTTATGATTTTTCTGAATGGTTGCGATTTTTTCGAGCGGTTGTATCATGCAAAAGTACCATTTAATCAGAAATGACACCTTTTGAGTCTTTTTATCTTTTGTTGGACTATTTAATTGATTTTCAAAATATGAAATTATTTAAAGAAAAAATAAATAAGAATTATGTTAGAGTGCTACGTAGGCGGGCCTAACATTCTTTTTTTTTTATATATATATATATGATATATGATATTGTGTGTAAAAATGCAACTCTTTATGTTTTCTCTTCTTGGTTAACTCATGCACATTGGTGGTTCTCATGTAGCCCTATGAGTATCTAATAGTATTAGAATAGACATTCTAATCATAAACTATGTTAAACTAATTTATTGTAAATATATTAACGTTAGGATTTTCTACATCATAATCCTAAACTATGTTGCTTTCTATGTATTACCATATTTGAGAGTGTTTTTGTCGATTTTTGTAGGTACCCAATAACTCTCTTCAATGAGCTCTATTATTTAAATGCTGGAGGGACGATTTGGACAGGTATGCTTTGATTTCATGTGCTTTTAAGGTGCTTTAATAAGCTAAGTGTAGCTGATTCATGATCCTTTTTATTTTGTTTTATTATTAGATGGATCACCACCAGTTCAAAGGGTAGCAAGAATTGGGAAAAGATTTTCTGTAGATAGATCTAGTTCAGATGTTAAGAAAAGTGCTGATCTAACCCGTTCAGATGACACTGCCGTTAGCATTCTGGAAAGGATGGGCTCCGTGTTTGAGGAACTTCAAACTCCTGTTTCAGTAAATGCTGCTATCGGAACAAATCTTCTTCAGAAAGGAGAGGAAAATATTGGCCAGTTTCTCTACCTTGAAGGAATTGAATATCATATGTCTAACACGTATGATGTTCATTTTTATGCATCATTTGCTTTAGCTATGCTATTCCCAAAACTTGAACTTAGCATACAGCGAGACTTTGCAGCTGCTGTGATGATGCATGATCCTAGTAAGAGAACGCTCATGGATGATGGAATGTCAGTGACAAGGAATGTTCTTGGCGCTCTTCCTCATGATATTGGAATGGATGATCCATGGTTTGAAGTAAATTGCTACTGCATATATAACACAGATAGGTGGAAAGATTTGAACCCAAAATTCGTTCTTCAAGTTTACAGGGATTTTGTTGTGACCGGTGACAAAAAGTTTGCGGAAGCTGTTTGGCCATCTGTGTATATGGCTATAGCTTTCATGGACCAATTTGATAAGGATGGGGATGGAATGATAGAAAATGAAGGATTTCCTGATCAGACTTACGATGTGTGGTCTGTCTCTGGTGTGAGTGCTTACTGTGGTGGCCTATGGGTGGCAGCTTTGCAGGCTGCATCAGCCCTAGCTCGAGAAGTAGGTGACAAGGGTTCTGAAGACTACTTTTGGTTTAAGTTTCAAAAAGCAAAAGAAGTTTATCAAAAATTGTGGAATGGTTCTTACTTTAACTATGACAATAGTGGCAGTGCCGTAAGCTCATCCATTCAAGCTGATCAATTGGCTGGCCAATGGTATGCATCAAAGTGCTTCTATATATCAATACCAAAGGATAAATATTGGATACAGAATTAGCCTTATCTTACATCAGTTTCTTACTATCAGCTTCCAGTCCTTGTATCTTAGGTTGAAAATTACACAAAGATAAAAATAACTATCTATTTATTTATGAGTATATGTCAAAATGGCAAGGTAAATTTTTATTTCAGTTTCTGTATCTTGGGAGGCAAAGCTTATATAGCCTTGTGGGTCAGATCACATTCATTAGCCTGCTTGACCCAAAATAGCTGGAGCCTTTTCAAACTTTTTTTTTATGTCGTTGTGTTTCTCAAAATTATGATTCTTCTGCACCCTTCTCATATCTACGGTGCCTGCCTATGCTTTCTCCTACGTGCATTCCACACTGAACATCTGCTTTTATCAATACAGGTAATGCAGTAGATTATGTTAATGATGCCTCTTCTTCTTTCATGATCACCTTTTCCTTATTTGTAGGTATGCTCGAGCATGTGGTCTTCTACCAATTGTTGATGAAGAAAAAGCTAAAACTACACTTGAGACAGTGTTCAATTTCAATGTCATGAAGGTCAAGGATGGGAGGCGAGGAGCAGTGAATGGGATGCGGCCCAATGGAGAACCTGACTCATCTAGTTTGCAGTCAAGGGAGATATGGTCTGGAGTTACATATGCTGTAGCTGCAGCCATGATTCATGAAGACATGGCGGATACGGGATTTAAAACTGCAGCTGGAGTCTATGAAACCGTTTGGTCTGAACATGGCTTTGGGTAAGTGAAGTTCCTGTTCTTTCCTTCATTTATTTGAGGTAACTTCATGTTTTGTTAGCTTTTGGTCACTGGAATACAAGAATTCGAGCAAAAACCTTGGCTAGTGGTACTGGGTAATTGTCATGTTTATTTTTGGCTGTTAGATAATATGATTGCCCTTAAAGGGGATTTTAATCTCCTGGGATACTCCACCCATTGCCTTAAGGTTTTGGATTATAGTTCGGAGTCTTTCACATTGGATCAGACCGAAAATTTGGCAAGCCCACTTTCACTGTCGTTTTCTCTCTGCATTTTGTTTGCTATGGTTGTCTCTCTCAATTCAACCGATCAATTTAAACTAACTTTGTTACGGACTAACTCCTTAGCCTATTGAACTTTCTCTCTCTCCACTTCAAGTCTATCCTTCAAATTTCTCCAAGAAAAAGAAAAGGAAAAAAGTGTCCAAATCCCCAGACTCAATTCTATTGAGACTACTCTCTCTCTCTCTCCTCTTCAAGTCTTATGCCAGTCTTCTCCAAAATAATGAAGAAAAGTGTCTTCAAGTCCATATAGAATTAGGTTACATGTGCTGAGGGTGTTCGATAAAACAATTGTCCCTCATTGGTTGTATAAAAATTTTCAAAGGGATTTAGATACCTATGCTACGTCACCAATTGCCTTAAGGTTTTAGGTTCGGTGCTCAAATTCTCTCATGGGCCAAGTTGAATGTCTTTTTTTACGAGCCAACTGTGAAATCATTTGTTAGGGAGTTCACCATGATAACTGCATTGTAAGTTGTGAAATAGCAATAGGAATTGTATTTCTGATCATCGGGTTGATGATATAGATCTCCAGTAGCTTTAGTTCAGTAGTGATTCTTCTTAGAAGGCTAACTCTACAACAACAAACCCAGTTTGCTCTCACAACTGAGGTCTGGGTGGGTATATACAGACCTTACCTCTAACTTGTGTGCTCAAGAAGGCTCCAACTATGTCATTGTAATTGTGGAGTAACATTGACATCAGTATTTGTCAACTCTCAGAAGTTGTGAGATTTTTCCTTATTCCTTACTAAATCTGTCATTCCTCATTCACAGCTATGCTTTTCAAACCCCAGAAGGTTGGACCACAGAAGGCCGATACAGAGCTCTAGGTTACATGCGTCCTTTGGCAATCTGGGCAATGCAATGGGCATTAGACCCACCTAAGATTCCCAAGCAAGAGGTGAAGCCAAAATTGGAGGCAGCTTCATTGTCTAAGCAACATGCTGGTTTCCAAGCGGTAGCTCGTCTTCTAAAGCTTCCCAAAGAGAGAGATGCTAGAAGTGTTTTTCAGGTCCTTTTCGATCACACCTGTAAAAGAATGACAAGCTAATAGAGGCTTTCTGAAAGAGCCTGCATCCTCATATACCAGAATAAATATTCTTGATGAATTCCTTGTGCATATAGTATTGTTATTCTTCTGAATAATTGATGGAAAAAGTCAAGTTAGAAATGTTGTATCTGTTTGTACTATACAGAATTCATGTCGAAAGGCAGTTGGCACTTGTGGCTTCATATATTTATACATTTCACTTTTATCAGTTTGTATCTATGTAGATAGTAATTTCTAAAATATGCACACAATTTTTTTATTTTTTTGGGTTTCTCACGCAGTGTCCAGAGTTACGTTGGAGCTCTGACCAAATTCGGATCACATATTGTAGGGCTCATTTAGGGTGGATGCTCTCAATAGGATCTTCTTTATACTCACGATTCGAATTCGATATCTCTGATTAAGAATGAAATAGTCTCACCATTATACCACAGCTCATGTTGGTGCACACAAGATAAACTGACACTACTTAGAAAATTACATAATATCTATCTTTAAAGATTTTTGCGTACTTCTAAAATAAGACGTTTAATAGCATCAACAGTAAGTCTATTTTATCTAATAATTTATTATTGTATGTTTAGATACATTTAATCAAGTTTAAAGGTGATCTAAGGAACATCCCCCAAAGAAAGTTTCCCTTTATTATTCAAAACAAAATGCAAAGAACATGAAATTTGTTTAATTTAATGTGACAGTTACTGTCCGTTTATTTCAACCAATAGGAACACATAAGTTCCAAAATTCTTGGATCACCAGACACCCCTTTATAAGATGGATTTTTCATCCAAAACTCATACTCCCTCTTTCTTTTTTGTTTCATCAACACTGCAAAAAATAAAAGTTGACAATCTTCCTACTTTGAATAGAGCGGTTTTCCATCCTATGGAAACCGCTCTTTCAACATTATCTCTGTTGATCCTGTTGAAGTTTCTGTGAATATACAAGGACTTTGGTTATCAAGATTCCTATTTTTTTATTTTTTGTAAATAGTTTGAGACTTCCCCGGTTTTCGTTTTATGATATACTTGTGCATTATGCAGTTTAAATCAAATTTTGAAAAAGTTGAGATCTTTAGTGCAGATTGTGAATTTGGTTTTGACAACAAAGTCAAGGTTGGTAATTTGATCTTGAGTGCAAACTGTAAAGTGAGGAAAAGGATATGTCTGAATTTTCCAAATGTTCATGTCCTCAGCCTACTAAGTGGTTGAAAGGAAAAGTGATTGGATCAGGATCATTTGGGAGTGTTCATTTAGCAATGGACAAGGCGACCGGAGGACTTTTCGTGTTAAAATCTACAGACTCAGAGGCAGGATTTAAGTGTCTTGAGAATGAAGTTGAAATTCTTGAGAATTTGGATTCACCCCATATTGTTAAATTCATTGGTAAACATTTATCTTTTGAAGCAAATGGTAAAAGAAAGTTGAGTCTTTTTCTAGAATATGTGACTGGAGGAAGTTTAGCTGATGTAGCAGAGAAATTTGGAGGGTCATTAGATGAAGAAGTAATTTGTTTGTACACAAAAGGAATTCTTAAAGGTCTAAAATATCTTCATGAAAATGGGATTGTGCATTGTGATCTAAAGTGCAAGAATATACTATTAGGTACTAGGGGAGAAATGAAATTGGCAGATTTTGGATGTGCAAAAAGAATAAAAGACACTAAGGTAAAGGGAAGTACAAAATCTTTGTCAAAATCAATTGGTGGCACTCCTTTATGGATGGCACCAGAGATATTGAGAAATGAAGAGTTAGATTTTGCTGCTGATATATGGTCTTTAGGTTGTACAATTATCGAAATGGCGACAGGAAGAACCCCATGGGGAGGTGATATTTGTACAAATCCCCTGGCTGCAGTGCTGAAAATTGCTTGTAGTAATGAAATGCCACAATTTCCATCACATTTTTCTAATGATGGTTTGGATTTCTTGGCTAAATGTTTGGAGAGGGACAGTAAAAAAAGGTGGGAAGTTGAGCAATTACTTGATCATCCATTTATCTCAAAGAGTTCAGTAGAAATCAAGAATTCAAAAGTTGCTAGTACACCTGCTAGTGTTTTAGATGGTAGAATTTTCTCTGAGATGAATTTCTCAGATGATCAATCATCAAGTGATGAAGATGAATCAATGAGTGGAAATGCATTATCAACGAGACGCGATCACATGTTTTGGATCTCGACAAGGGGAGGGGAAATGGACCTGGAATCATCAGAAAGTTGGATCAATGTGAGGAACTAGTTGGAAATTTTTCTGAGGAAGTTGTAAAATAGACTAGGTGAATTTTTGTATTGCATGTGTATGAAATTGTGGCAGCTATAATTGTGAGCTGCCTTGTTTGGTTTATTTTTAGAAGATTTTGTTAGGGTTTTTTTTCTCTTTAGTATATGAGGGGTCTACTTAGGGATGTGAATATTGTACTATTGGCACACTGCTGAGTTTGCTTCCTCATTGAATAACATTACTTGTTGGTTTAAAATCAGTGAGTAAATACAGATACCTAAAATGATTTGCAAAGTTGAGGAGAGGTGATTAAACCGCACATGATACGATTGTAATTTATGTAGGATATGATCTTAGATCGAAGATTGCGGAGGACACAAATTATGATAGATAGTAGAACGTTGTCTTGCTTGTTCTTCCTTATTAGTAGTCGTAGTAGTTTTTTGTCCTTCGACTTATGTGTCCTTCAATTTTTGTTCCTTCTTCTTTTTTTTCCTCAAAATACTTTGTCTTGTTTTCTATGTTAATTTGTCACGATTTCTTCACTCCCATATATTTTTTTTCAATCTACTTTGATGTGTTTTCCTTGAGTTTCACTGTCTATCAAATACAACTTCTCTATTTTTTCGATCTCCACTTGTAAGATTGTATTAAGTTATTGTTCTCATTCATATTTTTGAAGTTTTATGTCATTTATTTTCTCACCAAAAAGATTTTTGCATATTTTATGTAGGAAAAAGTTCGGCCTCACTTGATGTTTATATTTATATTAGATCATTGATAATATAACGTATTTTCTACATATTTCTTTTTTTTTCTTCATTAAGAAAAAATGAGAATTTTACTATAAAGTTTATATCAATTGATGTTTAGTAATTGAGTCTTTAAAAATGGTTTAGAAATAAGTGATTAAAGTTAATTATTTGATAATGTATTGTAACCAAATTATTTTTAATCATAATACTCCCTCCGTTCCATATTGTATGAACATCTTATTGTAAATAATTCTCTCATATTTCATGATCACTTATTAAATTGGAATAGAATTAATTTATTTTATTTTATTTTACCCTTTATCATTAATATAATCTTTGAAAATTTAAACACGAGTAATTAAGAGTATTGATTTTTCTCATTTTGCTTTTCGACGTCAAATATTAAATCATTTTAAAAATTAATTAGTGTTTAAATATATAAAAATACTACTGTAGTTGAAATTGACGTATCTGGCTGATAATGACAGTTTGGGAAAATTTGGAGCTAATTGTGTTCACCCAAAAGAGTAATATGAAAGCTAAGTGTAATGATTGTGATGGCTGATAAAATAAATAAATATTATTGAATATTTAGGAAAAACTTTTTGTGCAAATTTTTATTATTAATTGTAATAACAATAGTAATAATTTCTCGGATTTTTTGTGCAAGTATTAATGATGTAGAGATTATTTATGGACGGATTTATATATCATTTTATGCATGTGTTATTATGTTGAAATTTATTATACATGTATTAGTTATATTTATAGTTTTTCATGTACTAATTATATTTATAATTTGCCATCTCTTGTTCTCTATAAAATAATACATATATTTCTTTATAATTTTTATATATAAATAATTTATTTTATTTATTTATTAATTATTATATATAAAAATTAATACATGAATAATAGGTACAAGTGACAACTTTGCATCAATGTTGATTTATGTCAATCGCCAGACTGGAATAGAACCAAATTCCAATGCCACCTTATAGAATTTTATATATATTTTAAGTATGTTTTAATAATTTTTTAAAAAAATAATTAAAATTATTATAATAAGTGGATATTTTTAAAATTTTATAATTAAATTGGACCACATTGCTAAATTGAGATTTCTATCTTCCTATTATTATTGATCAGTTTTGAATTTTCTATTATATTAAAAATACAAATTTTCAATTGAATTTATTGTTATAAAAAAGTTATTATTGTAAATTATGGAAAGGAGATTTTTTTTTTATAAATTTCGTTATTATTTATATTACGAAGAAAAAACAATGATAAATACTCTTTTCATCTTTTTTTTTATTTGTTCACTATACTAAAAATATATGTCTAATAATATTTGTCCAATTTATGAAATCAACAGCTTATCATTAATTATAGTTATTTTCTTACTATATTTTTTAAGATATTGTATTTGCTATATTCAAAGACCAATTTGATAAAATTAGTTTTATCTTTTACTACTTCTTAATATATGCGTCAAACCAATAGTGAACAATTATTGTTAAACGAAAAAAATAATAACATAATCAATGAAATTCAATTAGGTGGGGCTCGAGGGGACTAATTTATAATTATCTCGTAAAAATAAGAATATTGTTTTAAGAAGACTCTTGACTCAAGCGATTATATTAAAAGAAAGAACAAATAAAGAAATATTGTTTTATGTTTTAATGTATAGTTTATTACATCTTCTTTTTTTTTTAAATAAAACACTATCATTAGTTTTAAGGGATAATTTCAAATATATACAATAAATTATAGATTATTTATATATAAGTTATATATTGAATATTTATTATGATACACTAAAAAATTTAATGTAACTTGAATGTACATGAAATATACACTCACTATACATACCTATATAGTGAATGACGCTTTTTTATAGTTATTTTCATCAAGTGACCATCTACTGGAATTATCCTAATATTACTCTTTAATGAAATATAAAGAGGTATTTTCAAAGTTTTTTTTTAATATGATAACCTACCGGAAGTGAAAAGCTAAAATAAGGAGAAGTGGGATAGTTTCAAAGAATAAAACTCCCATATTAAATTAATATGATTCAGTTTTCATATTTTACACCAACTCAAAATTGAATCAGTGTATCCAAGGAAAAAAAGAAGCAAATCAACAAAAATCATCGACCAGAAAATGATATCTTTGTTAATTTTGATTCATCATAGTATGAATGGGATGTGTTTAAAAATAGTTTTGTGGTTCAGTTTTCATATTTTACACCAACTCAAAAATGAATCAGTGTATCTAAGGAAAAAAAAAGACGCAAATCAATAAAAATCATCGATTAGAAAATGATATCTTTGATAATTTTGATTCATCATAGCATGAATGGGATATTAAAAATAATTTTGTAGGTTATTCCATGGATGGAGTGTTTATTACTACATATATTGATTTTAATAAGTTCATTAAGTTGATTTCAAACCATCTAAATGTCGATACCTCCATCAATTCCTTCGAACTTCACTATAGGATGGATGAAGATTCAATACGACAGATGATACGAAATACTATGAGATTAAGAGTATTCATCAAGTTGAGAAAAGGACCGGTCAATCTTAAAGATTATCTATTGTGCATCACTTAGAAAGCTATTGATCTTCATTACACGATTTCAAATGTTGAAGAACAGGCCGGTAACAATACCCAATTGATTGCTTATGAAGCCAACAACACAAATACTTTGAATTTAAATGAACATAACGATTCGACTATTCAGGAGATTGTGTATTTAATACAGTGCAAAATTATTGAAAGTGCTACACATAATAATCCAGTATTTTTCTTTTTTTTTTATACCTAAATTGACTCAATCCTCAATTTTAAAACAAAAATCTCTAAAATTCTTGATAACAATGCAAGAATTTTCAGATTATGGAGTAATTAAAATAATCACAATGATAAATAATAAATTTAAAATAGAAAAATTACTAAGGTGGAACTTTCATATATGAAGATATAAATGAACTTTCAATAAAAATTGTGGAAGTAAAGAAGAAGACCAAAGGTTTTCTTTAATTAATGAAAATTCAATAAAGAATAATTTAGAATATTAAAAAAGGAACAACTTTAAGATACATGTCTTACATGCGGAGAAAAATTAGGCAAATTTAGAAAATTAATTTCTAATCATAAAAGAGACGTGTCTTACCAACAGAGAAAAATTAGAAAAAATTTAAAACTAATTTCTAACTATAAAAAGAAATGTGTCTTATATGCAGATAAAAAATTAGAAAAATTTAGAAATTAATTTTCAACCATAAAAAGAGACGTGTCTTACCAACAGAGAAAAAATTTAAAACTAGTTTCTAATCATAAAAAGAGATGTATCTTACGTGCAGAATTTTTTTTAGGAAAATTTAAAAATTAATTTTCAGCCATAAAAAGAGACGTGTCTTAACAACACGGGAAAAAATTTAAAACTAGTTTCTAACCATAAAAAGAGACGTGTCTTACGTGCAGAATTTTTTTTAGAAAAATTTAGAAATTAATTTTCAACCATAAAAAGAGACGTGTTTTACCAACAGAGAAAAATTAGAAAAAATTTAAAACTAGTTTCTAATCATAAAAAAAGACGTGTCTTGCATGCAGAAAAAATTAGAAAAATTTAAAAACTAATTTCTAACTATAAAAAGAGAAAGTAGGTTACTAAATGCCAATTAAGTAAATAAATTTAAAATAGAAAAATAACTAAGGTGGAACTTTCATATATGAAGATATAGACATAATAGTTATGGAAGTAAAGAAGAAGACCAAAAGTTTTTCTTTAATTAATGAAAAATCAATAAAGAATTTAGAATATTAAAAAAGGAATAACTTTAAGATAGGTGTCTTATATGTTGAGAAAAATTAGAAAAAAATTAAAATTAATTTCTAACCATAAAAAAGAGATGTGTCTTACATGAAGAAAAAAAATAAAAAATATTTAAAACTAATTTCTAATCATAAAAAAAGATGTGTCTTATATGCAGAGAAAAATTAGGAAAATTTAAAAATTAATTTCTAACCATAAAAAAAAAAACCGTACATGGAGAGAAAAATTAGGAAAATTTAAAAATTAATTTCTAACCATAAATAGAGAAAGTGGGTTACTAAATGCCAATTAAGTAAATAAATTTAAAATAGAAAAATAACTAAGGTGAAACTTTCATTTATGAACTTTTAAAATTTAATTTTATTTAAATGAATATTGTATTTATTTTAGTGATAAATATTATTTATATATAATTTTTAAATTAACATGACATATACGTGCAAAAACATGCACTATAATTTTTAAATTGTCATGACATATATATGTAAAACACATACACTATAGTTTTTAAATTGACATAATACACAAAATACATATACTAAATTATTTATTTAAGTATTATAATTATAAATAATTTAAAGGGGCTTTTGAAAATCAATTAATACTAAGTTTTGAGTGACAAATGTTTGCATTTTCTGTTTAAAAGTTGTTGAGTGTGTGTAAGCATCTACTGAAAAATCCAAGAAAATATTACTACACTTGAAACTTTCTTGAAAATTGGACTCTTCAAGAAAAACCTCTCCCTCTTTTTGCTTTTCCCCCAATTCCGAGAGCAAAAACTTTTCAGTTTCTGTTGAACCAGGTTCCTTTTCTTTTTTTTTTTGATTTTGTGAATATCTTTCAGTTGATGAAAACCACATTCATGGTTTTAAGGTCAATGGATGTCAGAATTCTTTGAAAATCTTTAATTTTTGTTATGATTCTTTGGGTTTCTTTAGATTTTCTTGTCAAGATTTCTTGGGGTTTCTTTATGTTTATACAATATCTCCCTCTTTTCTCTTTTAACCCCAATTCCCAGAGCAAAAAGTTTTCAGCTTTCTGTGGAACCAGGTTCCTATTTTTTTTGTGAACAGTTGATCAAAATCACATTCATGGTTTTTAGGTTAATGGGTGTCAGAATTCTTTGAAAATCTTTAATTTTTGTAGTTTGGGTTTCTTTAGAATTAATTAAATAGATTATAATTTTTAAATTGACACAATATATATGTACACTAAATTTGCACTCTAAATAATTTAAAGGGACTTTTGAAAATCAATTAATACTAAACATTGTTTTGATCGTCCTGTTTTGAGTGACAAATGTTTTCCTCTTCTGTTTAAAAGTTGTTGAGTGAGTGTCAGCACTCAACTATTACTGTAAAATCCAAGAATCTCTCCCTCTTTCTTCACTTTAAAACAGTTTTCATTTTCATTTACTCCACTTCTAATTTTCCTCAAGAAAAATCTCTCCCTCTTTCTTCTTTACCCCTTTTAGACAAGTAAACCTGTTTTTTCTTTCTTCTTTTTGATTTTGTGAACATCTTTCCACATTCATGGTTTTTAGGTTAGTGGGTGTCAGAATTCTTTGAAAATCTTTAGTTCTTGTTATGATTCTTTGGGTTTCTTAGAATTTCTTTAAAAAGTTTTTGTTATGATTCTTGATTTCTTGGGGTTTGTTTAGAGCAAGTTGATTTTGTGTTCTTGTTCTTTAAGATACCTGCATTTTAGTCTTGATTGATTATGTGAAACTAAAGAAGGATTTTTTCTTGATTACAGTGAAGCCGGGATCTGCTATAAATGGCGAAGAAGAGGGGTAAAAAGGTTTTGAACAAAACAGAAATTGCTGAAGATTGGTGCTTTGAATGTAAAGATGGAGGAGAGCTCATGATTTGTGATTATGGGTAAACTCCTTTTTCCTTAAAAGAATCAGTTTTATTTTGGAACAAACGAGCTTGTCTTGAATGCAAAAATTATATTTTTATTTTCTGGATGAAAACGTGGACATCATATGGAAACTTTTAATTTATTTTTTTCTGGCTTGAAAAGGATGTATTTTCCAACTTTAGGTCAAAAATGCCCCTCTTCTTGAAATGGTGGGCAACAATTTGCCTTTCCCAGAATCCTAGGTTTTTGGTCATATGTTATTTGTTGTGTCTTAATTTTTTCGAAATTGTGCATTAGCTGACTCTTCAGTATTTCTGGATTATTAAAAAAAATAGAAGATATTTTTTCTATTTTTTTTTCTTATGTAGTAATAGCCACTGTTGGCTTTCAAGGGAAAGGTTATTTTATAAACCAAGAAATTTCATGGATAAAATCAAGCTTGCTTGCAAACATTGTTAGATGGCTCCTCATAATCCCAAAAAATTAATAATGAATAAAAGGAAAAAAGAAACAGGTTAATTCCTTCAGTTTTCAGTTCTACTTCTATGGAACACAGTGTATAGGTTCACCAACTTGACTTCTACAAAGCACAAAAAAATCTATAATTCCTTGGATGCTAGAGTGCATTGTGATTCTTTAAACTCATGCACTACTTTCTGGTCGTTCATCTTTTGAGATTAGCGCTGCTTTTTCTATTTATAATTTCATATTGGAAGCTTCAGAAAATCAATGATATAAGCAGTATATAGCCTAGAAATTAGCTAGGTAGTTTTTGTTTTGGTTAGGTATTCATCAGGCATTCCAATTAATTGTCTCTTGTTGCTGGTCTAATATGGTACAAAAATTGAAACCAATCTCTCTCTCTAATGAACAACTGAGGTCATGTGCAATTGAGTAAGAGAAAGTACAGAAAAAATAAATTGTGCATCTCTGAGAAACACTGGCACAATACTTATGCTGCTAAAGCACTTCTGTATTTTAATTAAGTAATGACTAGCAAGCCCTCTAATTTAACAAATGTAAGTAATCTTCACTATGTAGTCCTTATACAAAGTGAAATTCAGTTTCGTGTGGTTCATTCATTCCTGTCACGATTGCATTTTCTTTCCATTCTTTTTCATGACTCAAAAGGATTGAAAGAAGTTGCCTGTGCTCTGTGATTGATTACCTTTGCTATTGATGTTCACCCTGTGACTTGGTGATTCTTTCTCTACATGAACTTCTACTAAATAATATATTTTTGACTTTGCAGGGAATGTTTGAAAGCTTATCACCCTGCATGCGTGGGGAAAGATGACTCAGTTTTGACAAGTGATGAACGTTGGATATGTGGCAAGCCTCTTAATTCATCCTTCTTCAAGCAAATTTAATATTTCTAAATTTTACATCTCCTTTTGTTTTGTCCAGAGTGTTTTTTTTAACTTTTGCTAGTTTATTGAATTTGACTAACCAAAATTGAGCATTAAAAAGCATAGTTTATATTTAGCGGAAAACGCAGTTGAATTTTGAGTTTCTGTTATATTGATATTTTTCAAAATGATCACTGGAAAATAAACTGTCTTTGCCATTTCTCCATGTATACTAAAAATGGAAAGGGATAAGTAACTTGTTTAACAATCTCGCAGTTGCATACTATACTAGGTGTTGCTTTTTTTTTTTTTTTTTTTAAATGACGAGAAATTCGCAGCCGCTACCCTTTAGGTGCGCATAGGTAAAACCCCCACTACACAATACTAGGTGTTGCTTATCTTATCATATTTTACTTGGATGAACCAAAATATTTTTCTTTTGAAGAAAAGACACTATTAAAGGAAGATCCTAAGTTATACAATAGTTGAAGTCCCTGGATACCAAACATTATTTGAATAAGTTTTATTGTTAAATTTGGCTCCAAATTGTTACTGCGCCACTTTTTGGAATGACAAAGCACAATGCTAGAGGATTCATAGTCTGTGGTAACTTTTGCTGAGATGGATAAATATATCTATCACTCAAAGACATTAGATTAAAAGGGTAGTCTGATGCATGAAGCTTCTCGCGTTCACAGAGACTCCAGGGAAGGCCACACCACAGTGGGCTATAATATAGATTGCATTCAAATATTTTAAGTTTGAGTACTTATATATTGTTGACTTATTTTGTCTCGTTAATTTCACTGGTCATATGTTGCTTTTTCATTATTAAATATAATAAAAATAGTTGTGAGAAAAGTAATGTCAGTTTTATCATGTTTCAGGATGGCATAGATGCTTAGTTTGCGAGAGAAGTTCAAATTATCATTGTTATTGTTGTGATAGAGCTGTATGCACTCGCTGCATTTTTCGTCATGTTGATTTTGTCCTTCTTAAAGGCAAGTATGGATTCTGCAATAACTGCCTAAAGCTCGCATTGCTTGTGGAAGAAGACCGGAATGTTGATTCTGATGGGGTATGCATGATTATTATAGTTACTCTGAAACTGTAATTTTTTGGTTCAGTATTAACTAGTTAATTACTTTACTATTTTGACAATGTTTATTGCCACATCTGAAGAAAACTTGTTAGGGAAACTATTAAATTCATTTGTGATCATAAAAAGTGAAAGATTTTATATACATAATATTTTTTTATGAAGTAAAGTATTTCATTGAAAAACATCAAGTCAGAATAGTTAAAATGGCTCACAGAGAAAATAAGCAAAAGTTGTTTGCTCCTCTACAATCTTCAAACTAGTACTAGAGAGATAACAAAGTCAAGATATTGTTCGGTGCTAAATACAAAAGTTAAATTTAACCCAATTGAACAACATAAGTAAACTTCTATGTTTCCTTTCAGTTCATACACCACCTTTCCTACCAAAAAGCTAACCCAACAAAATCTGGGTTTTTGATAGATTTAGACCTTCACCAAAAAATAACTCCAGCCTCCAGGTTTCATCATCAGACTTTCTTGATGGACTTATCAAATATCAACTCTCCATGTATTTCCGCTTGCGTAGGCTTCTTTCACATTTTGTGGCATGACCCATTGTAAGCCAAAAATGCAGCTGGACATATTCTGTAGGTCCTTGGCCTTTGCACAGTGAAGGAGCAAGTGATTGACTGTTTCTGTGTTTTCTGACACATGTAACATTTATTATCCAGATCGAAGCCTCCTTTCTTGAGATTAAATTGTGTTGGACATGCTTCCTCAAGAGCAATCCAACAAAAACAGATGATCTTGGTAGGTATTTTGGTCTTTTAAATAAGTTTCCAGGGCCAAAGACCAGTGATCTGGGTCTGACAGCATATTTGATGATAACAATCTTTCACAGTGAAGGTGTTGTTTCTTCCCCGTATCATTCTGTCTGCACGGTTCTCATTCATATTATATTTTTCCATACTAGTAAGTGTTGGAAAAAATACTACAAGTCAAACTTTAATTCAAATTCCAGCTTCGGACCTAAAATCCACGTAGCAACTCTAAATCTGATTTAAACAACTCTCCTTGAACAATCTCCACATTTTGGAACTAATAGAATTGATGGAATACTGTTTTGAGACTCAAATCTTCAGATGACTCCAAAATTTGAAATTAGACAATTTAAGCCTTCAAAACTCAATTCTTTTGTAAAAACCCAACTTTTACAAGATTTTCAAAAATGTCGAAAATGACCTTCAGGGTAATTACAAGGTGACCATAGGAAACATAATTAGTAAAGGACTATGTGGAATTACCACTACAATTACCTTTGTGAAGAGAAATAGGAAGGTTCAGATTCGATGGCAAAGGGATTGGTGTAGGGCATACATCATTGGCCTTTCACCTGCTTGAGCAAACTTGAACAACTGCCAGTCTTGCTACTGGTAATGGAGTAGGTGTCGACAATAGTTGATTGGTCCTCAAATAGAAGATTGAGAGATGACATCTGATTCTTTTGTCAAAATATTTTGGGTTAACTTGATAAACTAATTGCTCATCTTCCTACCTCGACTTGTAGAAATGAGAGATGCGTAGAAGAACGGTGTTGTCACTAAAAATGTTACATAGTTGACACTAACTATTTGTCAAGATTGGTAGAGTAACACAAATACCCTTTTGAGGGCTAGAATAGCCCAGAAAAACACACTTCAATGTCTTGGGTTCCAGCTTCGAACATCTCAAACATAACATGTGTTTCTAAACACCTTAGGTTTCACTGAAAAAAGCGACTTGTCTGGGAAAAGAACATTGCAAGACATATTACCAGCAAGCATAGTAGATGGCATGCGATTAATCAGAAAACAAGTTGTAGAGATCAAATCAGGCCCAAACTATTTAGGAACACTTGCTTGGAATAAGATGCTCGACTTGTCTCAAATAGATGTGTATCCTTTTAGCAATCCATTTGAGAGGATGTAGCAATATATGAAGACTGATGAAAAATACCTTGGTCTCATATATGACTGAAATAAATTTGATATATATTCTTTAGTGTTGTTACTCCTTAGAAGACGTATGGAAATATTGAATTGAGTACACTTCCCGAGCGACTCTTCATAAAATAAATCGAAGTCATTGAGTGAAATCATCCATGAAAGTGACAGAATATTTATGCCCTGTTTTGAAATGACAGGACATGGTTCCCAAACATTAGTATGAATTAACTCAAAAGCCGAGTCAGTCCACTAATTAACCCTTAGATTTAATGAGTTGCAATGATGTTTTGCAAATCGGCGTGACTCACATTCTAATGAAGAAATATTCTGGAATTGAGGGTATAGCTTCTTGATAGAAGTCGAGAAGGATGTCCCAGTCAATAGTGTTCTTCAAATGGAGATACAACACTAAATCAAACAACAAACGGAGACTCCCATTCATCAAGGATGTAGAGTTCTTCATATACATGTCCTTTACCAATAACCTGATTCATTTTAAAATCCTGAAACATATATTGATCTGGAAAGAATGAATACCATAATTAAGGTCTCGAGTAACTTCACTTACAGAAACCAAATTAAAAACCAACTTTGGTAGACTGAGGTTGGTTTTACAATCTCATATCCAACACTGTTACAGGTTGATCCATCAACTACAACTATTGTAACTGGGGATGGTGCTGTGTGTGATTCAAAGTAAGAAAAAATATTAGGCTTAGAAAAAAATATTAGTCACCCATTTGAGGTGATAAAGACATATTTTATTTAACTCAGTAAAAGCATTAATTGAAGTGGATTCCTTCAACAATTTCTGATATTGAGAAAATTTAGCTACTTCTTCAGCCGAAACCGTAATTGTTTATCAAAGAACAAACTAGGAGTCACAATTTTTGTCATATATTTAGACAGAACACAAAATTATCAAGAGTACAAATAGCCAGAAACAAGTACAGGGCGCTACGAAGAGATATGAACAAAGTCCAAGATGATTTAGCCTCCAAGGAAGTAGGCATTGACCCAAAAACAGGAGGACCCGGCTAGTAGACAAAAGCAAGAAGTAATGCCTGAACTGCTAGGAAAGAGCTAGAAACACCAGAACCAGTAGCTATGTCCATAAAACAAAATTCGAGCCCAAGCAAATCCCTTCAGCCACAACGTAAAACCCGAATTTTATATCAATTACCAAGTTTTAAGTGTCATAAAAGGTTCAAAGATTGACTTCTGAATTAACTGAAACCCAAATCGGAACAAAATACCAAAGAACTGTGTCCGAGCTACCAAACTAAAATATTTTCCGAAACCCAGTTACCAAATTGCAGCAGCAACTGAAACAAATTATTAGGTTCAAAACAAAGCTACCAGCCAAAGTTATTATCTGAGAAATAGTCTAATAATCAAACCTGAAGTGAGGAGTAGCCCCAAACAATATCTTATGATCAAAATTGGCACCATGATTCTCTAATATTTAAAAAGTCAACTTCTCTTAGGAAGTGACTTCGCACGGGTTTAGCATAAGAAATGCGTGGTAGAAAATCTTAGTTGTATTTCATAGATGTGCTTGCGATCATCATTTTGTTGTTTCCTGAATTTATTCTTCCTCTAGGCTTCTGAAGATTGAGTTTATTCTAGCAACATGTGAGATGGAATATGATCACAATTGATTTTGTTGTGTCACAAACTCTTATCAACAGCAAGAAGACTATAAGCACTATCACTACTATCTTACTGACAATATTCAGTTAGAGCAATCTGTCTTTTGTTGCCTGATATATCTTCCTCTCTTATCTGCTTTCTCTTTCCTTTAGTTGATGAGTAATCTATTACATTTTTCATATGAATGATTGTTGCTTTCCAGGAAAGTGTAGACCTCAGGGATCGGGAAACATACGAGGGCCTTTTCAGGGAGTATTACGAGATAGTAAAGGAAAAAGAAGGATTTGATAAAAATAGTCTTCTTGCTGGTAAGGCTCAACTAGACAAGGAGAAGATTTCCCAAATTAGCTCTGATTCAGATAAACACAGTGAAGAAGAGGATGAGCAACTTTCTTCGGATAATGGAGATTTCAGTGATGGAGAACCCCAGAAGAAAAAGTTTAAAATGAGAAGATGTACACAGCAGAAAACAAAGAGGCAAAGAAGTGTCAAGTCAAAGAAAAAAGTATTTGTTGGATGGGGATCAAAAGCTCTTATCGACTTTCTTCAGTTTATTGGTCAAGATACCAGAGAAAAATTGTCCCAGTATGATGTGACTTCGATAGTAACCAAATATATAAAAGATCATAACCTTATCCATCCAGTTAAAAAGAGAAGGATACTTTGTGATGTTCGGTTACAAGCTGTTTTTGGGAAGAAAGTGATAAACAGACACAGAATATTTAGCCTCCTTGAAAGCCATTTTATTGAAAATGAGGAGCAATCACAAAAGGAGGTGCTTGATCATGAGCTTGAAGATGATGACGATGACGCAGAAACGTTGGTGGCTCCAAAAACTGAGAAAAAGGTTGAACAAAAGAAGATATCCTCCATTTGGTATTCAAGTGTAGCGCAAAGTCAATTTGCAGCTTTGATTCCTGAAAATATTAAGCTTGTTTACCTGAAGAGGAGCTTGGTGCTGGAGATGATCAAGCAGCCTGAGTCGGTTGAAACAAAGATTATCGGAAGTTTTGTTCGGGTCAAATTGGATCCACATGATTATGAGCAACGTAACTCTCATCAGCTTGTTCAAATTACAGGTTGTTTTAATAAATGACTTCATTCTTTGATTTTTCTTGCAATAATTGCTAGCATATCTCGGTGGACTGCTGTAAATATTTCTGAATGCTGCATTATGCTCATATCCTCCATAAATATTTTTTGGATAATCGGATATTAACTAGCCAGAACACCTGTTTTTCTCTAACATAAATGATTTATGGTTTCCCTAACCAACTTTGTTACACTTTTTGTTGTTAACATGACATTGATAATCTGTTCAAGCACGTGAAATAAAAGTTGAAACTCGAAATACATTTTTTCTTCTTTCCATGAACTGAATTTCCTTTGGGTTAGTCATTGCTGTGTTGTTATTATTATTAAGAGACGAGTTCATACTTAACACCCTCTATATTTTGTTTGGAATATATAAACCTTCTTTACAAATCACTGTTCTTTGTTTGCCCATGTTGTATGGTACTATTACTCTTTGGGAGTCAAATAATTTCTTTCTTTGACTATGATATGTTAAAATAAGTTGGTTAGATTTTACCAAAATAATTTTGATTAGCAGTAATTAATATGTAGTTTTCAAATATGTGAATATTATTTTAAAACTACTAAAGCATTGATGTCAGAATTCACATAGAAAATCAGAAGAGTTGGTTCCGAATCATACCTTTCTTTCCGAAATGGAGGATGACTCCAACCCAAAGAAGAAGTGTTGAAAACCTAGTTTGGCTATCACCAAAAGTTGAGAGAGAAAATTTAAAATAGGTTACTATGATCAAATTTAATAGGATTTGGAGATATCTGGAAGTAGGAATTTGATGTGTGAATAGAGTGGAATAGATCAATAAAAAGATAGATGTGATGAAATAAGACAAATCAATCTATTAAAGAAGCTCAGTAAATTTGGAAGAGAAAAAAGCAAGCAAGTCAAATAAATGGGGTGGAAAGAGCGAGGCAATGAACATAATTTTATTCTCATCTTCCAAGTCTAAATATTGAATATTGTATTCCAGTGAAATTTTAATCTTGAGCACCAATTGCTTCCAAACTGACTTCTTTCTTGTTTAAGCGAGTGTTTCAGGGATCAAGCTTAGCTCAGGCGATGAGTGCAACAGCGAGCCTTTAATTCAAGTTTCAAATATGGCCGGAGATGTTTGCTCGACCAGGCTTTCTGATGATGAGTTTTCTAAGGTAACCTACTTCATCTTTTGAGGCATTTGTCTATGCAGCCTCTACCCTAATAGGAAGGTTCCTACTGATTATTGCATTTTCCATTTTTACTTTTTAGTTGAAAATTCTGTGAATCATTTTGAATATTTCTTGAACTGAGGAAAAGTTGATTGAATGTTTCTACTTATCAAAAAATAATGAATTGAACATTTCTTGTAGTCTATCATAATGGAAGCTAGTGTTTTGTTTCTTCAGAGTACAACATAGCATCTCACCTTTAGTTGATTTGAAGCTGTCACATGTATTTTGATTCCTCTATAATTGAGAAGCATATTAACAACCCCGAACTAGCCAGTGACTAAGCTCTACCTACCAAGCAGCTTTTGTGGTTAACCTTTCAATTCCATGTACTTTGACATTTTCATCTGTTTTTCAGGAAGAATGTGATGATCTGAGAGAGAAGGTCAAAGGGGGCCTGCTTAAAAAGCTTACAATTGTAAGGTTTTCTTGCTTGCAGTTTTGACATAACCATAAAGTTGAAACATAGTCTAGATTTGTTTTATGACTGAAAGCTTTAATACGTTTAACTACCATTTCCAGCATATAAATGACTTGTCCAGAAGGAAAAAAAAGGCTTGTCCGGAAAGTGCTCTAGTGCAAGTTCTGGTTGCCTCTAGAGCAACCCAATTTCTTTTTTGTTATGGATTGAGTGGGACCTAGTTTCTCCAGTCTCAGATCTTCCGGTAGCATGCATCTAGAAATATACCACATGGTCTCTTGCCGTGTTCTAGGATTCATCCTTTCCATAAGAGTGACTTATCTTTCAAGTCCTGTTGTGTAACCCCTGTGGTGGGAAGGAACTGTTGGAACCTGGATAGATCTTGGCTGGGTTAGTAGCACCCAATCCTTCATCAGTTCTAAAAAGGACTCTGATATAGGGAGCTTACTGGAGTGGCCAAGTGAATTCTCAATCTTCTTCTTCTTCTTCTTCTAATCCTTGTCCCTTATCATTGGTAATTGCTGATGAAGAATGAGTCGCTGTGATGCAAATAGGTTGATGGTTTAGTTTCTCCCGTCCTGGTCTCAAGCATTAAATATTCTGTCTACTACTCTACTTGATAGCGTCCTCAGTTTTGGTTTCACGAAGTAACAGTACCTGCTAGTGTCTTTATCATTGTGTTCCATTTTTAATAAAAAGCATGCCTTACTGAAACCCATAGTCTTCTTTCTTTTTGGCAAACTCTACATCGCCACCTCAAAAAAGTGTTTTCCCATCATCTGCATGTTTACATGAATATTCTTTTTCTCCCAAAGGATAAAAGAAAAGACACCTATAGAATTGCATCATTGGGAAGGTCGCAAGATAGAGAATAGCTGAACATTGAATGGGTTCATCTAGAACACTATTGCAGTCTGCAGATCAGCCAAAAAACATGATTCAATAGTGGGTTACGTGGATTAGTACACTTCTTGCCTAGTGTGGGAGATAGTGAGGGAATCTTCCAGCCGACCAGTTTAACACAGTGCTTTTGTAGTTCTCTTTTTTCTATATGGAGAGAGTCCTTTTGAATTTCCTTTTTTTTTTTAAAATGTGCTTTTGAATTTGTACCACTTCATTTAAAATCTTAAGCTACTAGAAAGGGAATACTTCTGTACAATTTGCATTTGGTTTTTTCATTCTCCTCACTTGTGGGTGTTAGAATACGAATAGGAATAACAATAGTATATAGAATCCTATTTGGAAAAGATTGTATTATAGTATCCTAGTTGGAAAAAGAGTTTAATATAGTATCTATAAATAGGGTCTAAATGTAATAATGTAGACAACAATTCAATAATATTCTTCTCCTATATTTCTTACATGGTATCTGAGCTTCTACGGTCCTGGTAGAAAATCAAAGAGCTTTCGCTGCCGGTGGGCGGCTATGACCCATATATGCCGCCCGTCTGGCCAATAATTATGTTAGCAAAAATAAAAATAAAAATTAGGTCAT
>JBCEWC010000794.1:0-49306 GCA_038996855.1 Solanum aculeatissimum | reverse complement strand
TTGATTTCTTCTATTTAAATGGGGACAAGAAAATAAAATAATATAATTTTTTTTTACTTTTTATCATTAATAATTAAATTTTTTTATAAAAAAATTAACACATAATTTGTTATTGATAAAAATTTGAGGCCCCCAAGGCATATGTCTTAAAATTTAAGAGGAAGAGTTGGCCTTGTTAATCAGTAAAAATAGTTGAAATAAGTGATTGTCCCATTAAAACTAGCAAAATTAAAATCAATCCGTTGAAGTTTGAACGGGTTATTGACCCAATCATTTATTAGCTGAAACCGGCCCATTTAAAATTCGGTTGATGTGCAATTCGAATTTACTCGAGAGATCTTGTCAAAATATTTTTAAAACACTTTTTTTATTTCATATCTTTTATATAGCCAAAATAAAGAAAAATATAATTTAATTAAGTACTAAAATATTGAAAAAGAACAAATAAAATAGGTAAAACTTAGTAAAAGTTAGACCGGATTGGATCTTGACCCATTCTATAACCCATGACTCAACCGTTTTGATCCAACCCATTTTGATCCAAGCAAATTTGGATTGGGTCGGATCTTGACCAATTTGTTATATTGACCTATTATGGCCCGTTCAAATTTAACCCAACCCGTCCAATTGTCATCTCTACGTCTCCTGAAGATATATATATATATATATATATATCTTTTTATAATTTTGAATCTTATTATTAAAAAAAATAAGCACAATAGAACTTATAATTAATAAATTACAGAACTAAAAGTTAAAAGGAAAAAAGAAAAGAGTCTATTCATGGCTGCAAAATTAGATAAAAAAACATTAATACTTTCTTTTCTCTTATTTCTGAGTTTCCTATTTAGGGTTAAATTTTCACTAACCCCACTGTTAATTATTTTTAGAATTCTCTAATATTAGAAAACATCATCAAAACAATGTGGAAATTATGCCCATGAAAACATGACCATTGCAACTCGTTCATATTTGAGATTAATAATCTTCTTATTTATTTAGATAAAAATTTATTTTTGAGTTTCTTTTATAAAATATATACGGTTTATAAATATGCTTTTTATTATTACCTAGATATATTATATTTAGAAACTATTTATCATTTATAGTAATTGTACTAGGTATTAAAGTGAATTATATATATGTAATATATAAATATATTATACTTATTTTGATTAAAACACTGCAATATGTATTAAAAAAAAAATTATGCATGTATAATATAAATGTATTACACTCTTTATAAAAGTAATTTTGTATGTAATATAGATGTATTATAAGTGTTTTAAAATGTATTAGACTTGTTTTGATTAAAAAAATATGTATTATATATTAAAAATAAATTATACATATATTCAAATTATATTAAACATTTTCTAAGTATAGTTTATTTAGGCAAGTTCCCTAATTTATTTAATTAATTCATTTGACTGACGCAATTCAACGCATCCAAATGTTGGGCTGAATGTGTAGCCCAAATGACCAATATGAACTTATACATATTTTTAAAATTATTTTATTTGATAGGTTGTACTTTTCCAAAAAAATAAAAATAATAATAAAAAGAAAGTTAAAGAGTACTAGCCTCCTTTTTTTTCCTAATGAAACCATTTTTTTAAAAAAAAAAAAGAATTTATAATTTGGTAATAGTTGAGCGGAATGATTGGACTATAATTCATTATTTTGTCTATTTCACCAGCCTATAGTAACTTTTATATCGATCAATAATCCATTCAAATTTAACTTAACACGTGCATTAAATACTCCTAATTGTGATCAATAAAATCATGATAACAACTGAAATTGGAACTTTCATAAAAGAATAGCAATTATCATAATCGATGTCGTATATTATATTCTTATACTACCACATTTACTATCATTTTTCCAGTAGCCCTCATTTACGCACAATGTTTTAGTGAATTTGAATGGTAACTTTTTGTACATCAATGATTAAAGGAGCTAAATTTAATAATAAAACAAATGTTGTAGCAATTATTGTACAAAAGGATATGTTGGGCTTGGCATGTCACTTACAAATAGTTCACAGAAGAAGTTCAGGCTATTTGAACCATTTTCATGAATCATGATGTTACCCATTTTTTGTCCTTAAAAAAATCTGACTGTTGGATTTGGTGGTCAAAGAAGTATGAATGTGTTATATCATCTTCTTTTACAACAAACATTTTGGTCATAAAGTATTTTAAAAATAAATAAACAAATAAAGAGGGTATTTATATAAACTTTGTGATGTCATTTTTTATTTTTCTACATTGAATGCATCAAAACTAATTTGTAGGAACTTCTTTCTTTTCTTGGGACACATAACCTTGTGCTTTCAAGGGATTTTACTACATTTTTCCTCAAGGTGGAATTAATGCTTTATAAATATTTCTGGTGGTTGAGAGGGAAGCACTCCTTATCAAAGAATTTTTTCATATCCAAAGCTCGAACTTGAGACTTTTGATTAAGGAATGAGCAACCGCATCTACTGCAGCACATTCTTTGGTGGTAAAACTTTATAAAAATGTAATCTAATAATAGAAAATAGAGGAGGGGATTGAGGGTGTAGTAGTTAAACAGAATCCTTAAATGTCAAAACTTCAAAAGGGAACATCAAAACAAATCTTCACCATATCTTAGGATGAGGACCACAATTGATGCATGCAATCAAGTGGGGACATACTTTAATTTGTAAGTGACTTTCAAATTTTACATGCTACATTAGCATATTTGGTTCTTGTTCTTTATCCAAGTGCCCAAAGGAAAGAGGAAAAAAAAATGTGCTCCAATAAATATCATAGTCCATGGTTATTGAAATACAACTACTTTGAATTCAATTGGGAGTGTGTATAATATGCCAAATCCCATGTGGAATACATGTGAATTTGAGAATATTGTTTGTGTTGCTTACAAAGTGTATTCTTTGTTATATTGGAGTTATTCCCTTCTTCCTAAAGTAAAAGTCTTCACTAGGGTTGTTACATTCTATCCCTAAATTCTTATGCTCATCAAGTTCATATATTGGCACTATATATGAGAGATCATCTAATTTCCTGGTGATGTATTAATTCTTCTAAAATCTCATATAAAGGTGTTGAAAAATAACTTCTAATAATATATGTTATTCTCTCGTGGACGACGTGATAGGTTGGGCCTAAATTAAACCTAAAATCTTAAAAATGGACTTCTTGAATTTTGACCTTCATTTGCTCCATGAGCATCACTTTAGAATTTTTTGACCTTAAAGGTTTTTATAGATAAACTTGAAGGTTTGCTCAAGAGGCAAGGGAGGTCAAAAATCCAAGACACTTACCTTCAAGGCCATTTTAGTAAATCGTTGATCAAAAGTTAGTTGGTCCAAATCAAACTTAGCTAAATAACGAGTCATAGTCCAACTCGTCAAACTCTTACCAAATTTTATTTTTTTAATTATGATTAATGTAAATACCAAATAAAATTAATATATTATAGTTATATGTATCATAAGAGCTTTGCTTATAAATAAGCATATCCATTCAAATTTAGACAGATTGAACGAATTGTAATTTTAGCCATCTTACTATAAAGTGGGTAGTCACTCGTGGGTACATGGATGTTGTGATACCGTTACCTGTGTTTACCAAATCTCATGAATAGCATGAGAGGGTACGTGATCCCTTCATTTTATATACTCAAAATTTGGTAAAGAGTTATTGATGATATATCAAGCTCATTCACTTTGTTTACGTTTAATAAAAATCCTGATTCTATCATTGAGCGATGTGCCCGGTATGTTGGTCATGCAGGCTGCAACTGGTGCTTATGACGTTTAATAGACTTAGGAAAATGTCCAACAAATGGAAGTTTGCACATTTTTATTTTGCCTTGTGTGTTAAAAACTATGTTTAATTTAATTTTTTTTGTCTGAATTATCAGATTGTATCAAAGGGCTGTTTAAACAAACTTTACTCTGTCTCTTCTTGCTTGAACTTTCTCATTAATTATTACAGGTAAAAAGACAGCTGCTCTGTTCTACAAACTCTTATACAAACAGCCAATTTTGTTCATTATGACGAATGGGACCACAAAGTAACGTGAGTTTTTTAGGGAAAATTCATTTCAATTTTTTCTGGCAAAAGAGTATAGTCCTCATCCAATTATTGCTTTCAAATTATAACTTTCCTCTTCTTCTTTTTTTCCCGTCTGGTGTCCAGTATTCATATTGGTGCTCGATTATATTGAGATTCATGCCGTGTAGGGCCCATTTAGGGAAGCCTACCAAGAATTTTTTCATTCACAAGATTCAAACCCAAAACCTTTGATTAAGGAAGGAGCAGCTTCATCCGCTGCACCACTTTCAAATTATAACTTACACCAACTTTCGGCCGTGAACTTCATTTCTGTCCCTTTCCTCATTCTTTAATGTGTTAGGCCTAATTAACCCCCCAAAACTAACTAAATAATGCTTAAATCATATAAAAATGTAATAGCTCATTCATTCATTTAATTTAATCAACGTGCAGACATTACAATACAGTAGGGTTCAGAATCTGGAATGTAACTAAACCACTACGAAGAATAGAGATGAGCCTAACTCTAATATCATATTAAAGAAAAAATAAAACTTTACACCTAACTTATCTTTAAAAAGTTACTCTTGAGATCAATATTTCTCAATTCTACAAGGAACAAGTAACTTATTCTCTCTACTTGTGTGGGGCAATATTGAACCATCAAAATTTAGGACATGTTAATCTACCTTATTGAGTAGCAGATCAATTTGCTACTTATGAAGCCAAGAACTAAATTAGGGTACTTGCACGTTTGCTACTCCAATTTTTGCAAGTTTAGTTGGTAAAAAATTCTAAATTTCTTAAAGAAAATAGGTTTCTTAAAAATAAGAAACATGATTTTCCTAGTGAAAGTAGGGAAAACCTATTCCACAAGTGGCATTCCAGTATTCTACATTGATTGTGTTCTTTTCACCCTTCAACATACCTCATCTTTAACATACAAAAAAATTTAGAACAATATGATACTGAACATTATTTTGAAGAAAAATATTTTTGTAGCGAAAACACCCCAAGTAACTCCATAAACTAGTTGAGATTATACTTAAAGGTTGAGACAACAGCATAAGATTGGAGTAAATTTGGGACCATATATAAAGAACATGTAGATATTCTATATTGGGAAAGCATTTGTAATGGGAGTGTGGTCCTACAAGATGAAAACTTAACTAAATTAGCTAACAATATGTATGGTGTTTTCAATAGGGTTTTTCTAGTCAATTTATTATGTGCTGGCTTTGCTCAGTGTCCCCACTATAGGCTGTGGAGAGCCTGGATTTCAGAAAGATGCCTTGACCTAAATCTTTGGAAAGAGAGAAGACTTAACCTAAATCTTTGGGAGGTAAGAGAGATGCCTTAACCTAAATTTTTTAGGGTAATTGCCTTTTTTAACCTTTCTTTGTGAGGGGCTGCAAAGGTAGAGATAGAATTTTCACGAGGGAGATTCACCATTTGTTATATATACATTTAAAAAAATGGCTTCATATACAATATAATTTTCCGTTAGAGGGTCCTCCTTCAACCCCTCACCTCCCTCTAGTACATGTTACTATGTCGACTTAGCCAGATAACAAAAATCAGCTATTATTTTCTCTGTTGAATTTTGACCATGGTCTCTAAGGTTTATACCAAGGAGAGCAAAAATACAATTTTAGGGGAATGCCTTCAATTTTCAAGTCAATCTGTTATTTGGATGCTTCCACAAAGCAAAGAGAGAGGAAAACATAGCATCTGCCCCATGAATATTTGATCTAATATAATGTACATAAACAATATAGATCTCAATAGAAAGTGGGCAAAACAAAACAGGATGACCATTTGTTTTGGACATCTAGAGATTTAAAGCTAGAAAAAAGTGATACAACTTCCTACAACTGAAAGCTTTGGCAGAAATCTGAGAAGGAAACATATGCACACTTGAACAAGGGAAATATCTACAATTTGCTAGATGCTCCTGTTTGACCGCGATGATCCATTCCTACTTGAACTTGAGTTTTCTTTCTTCCACATGGCCTCAAAATTCTGGAAACATTTCAATGGTCTAACCTGCATAGGGCAACATATAAAACATGAAAAGACAGATCTATGCTTAACTCAGAATGATCATATATATAAGAGCATTGCAGTAGCAACAAAACTGTATTTCCCAAAACACAATACAGGCCATCACTGAGACTCAGGCACCTTAAGCCTAAACCAAAAGTGTATACCATCTCTGACTATGTGGATGATACAAGTACGAAGCAAAGAAATAAAAAAGAAACAGAACATTTTCGACAACACTGGCTTATCTTCTAGTACTAGGTAGGAAAATCAGTGAAAACCAGAGAGAGACTATTATCAATCATAACATAAGTATTTTTTTCTCTGTCATTTTATGCAATTCTAATTGCCTGAAGGATCATTGCAATTCTAATTGCTAAACACTTGATGAAGCGTAGAAAGGTGAATAAAATAAGTAAGACCTATTTACGCAATCACAGGTGCTCGAGTGATTTAGGTAATACATCTCTGCTTGACTAGGCTTGGAAAATAGTTTTAATTCATTGATCTTCAATATGAGAAGTTCACAATACATATGCACCAAACACTATTTATATGTGCCTAGAGAAGGTGGAAAGGAGCTCAATGACTGAAAAGGTTTACCTTCCAACGCCTTTTGTGGCCAAATTTGTTGTAAATGGCCTCGAGCCTTGGGATAATTTTCTTGAAAGTTGGACGCATGGACGGCTTCTCATTCCAACACTCTTCAATCAGCCTGGAAAACCAAAACCAACTCTGATGAAATAAGCAGCAATAAAAACAATGCAGTGATGATTTTGCAACCATAAAAAGTTAAAAACTATACTGTGGAAAATAAAGAAATTGATTCACAGTAAACCAGTTCATTATTGAATATTAGAAATTGCATGGGAATGTCTATCATCATTTATAGATCCTCCATAAAGTTGCACATGCGGAAAGGATGGTTATTGAACTCTAGAACATCGATATATGGAACTTCGCTGCAATAAATTTTCTAATTATCACACAAAATGCTGCCGTGGGCACTTTAAAAGAAATCTTAACAAATGAAGGGTTATAACTTAGTTGTCAGAACATGGGGAACTAGGTGTGATTTAACATACACTTCCCTCAATGGTCCTTATGAATTAATTGTTCTGCATTTCTTTCTTGGCGTAGTTTGTAAATGGGTCGTGAGTGGGAGATTAGTTTCCGTCTGGATATGCAACTGCCAACCAAGTGGAACACAAAGCAATCTCATATTTGAAAGATCCATTTTCTATAAGCAATCTTTGAGGCCCTTAGAATAAGAACTAGACTGATTCAAAATGGGAGTATGTTCGAGAAAGGATCTTAGAATGTCTAGGGATAAATTAGGAGGGGCTCTTGATGCCGTATTGGTGGGATAGGTGCAATGCAACTATAACATATGCCGACAAAGGGAAGAGAATATATCAAAATTGTCCCACCAGTCAAGCTTGGTCCTCCGGAAAGCAACTCCACCTGTATACACCCCACATATATCCATCTCTTTCTCCCATTTTACTTTTCGTCTCTAGCAATCTCCATTTAATTTCTTATTCTTTCTTCCATAGCATATTTATGGTTAAATGAAGAAGCATGTCCACAAAGTGTACTTTTATTATCATTCTTGGGGAGGTGTTTGGATTGGCTTTTTCAAGTAGCTTATAAGTTAAAAGCTAAAAGTCATAAGTTGGGAATACTCAAGTTTTGGCTTTCAACTTATTTTTGTACTTTTTTAGCCTAAAAGATGGTGCTTAAAAACACTTTTTGTCTTTCGCAAACACCTCCAAAAATAAAAAAGAGCTTAAAAGTCAAAAGCTACTTAAAATAAATCAATCTAAACACCCGCTTATTCTTTTTACACATGTAAATTGTTATAGATAAATGTAGACAGTACTAAGACCAGTCACAAATAAATGTTCTCAAATTCTTTTTGATGTCTTAATCATCATCATTTTCTTAAGTTACAATAACAACAGAGAATTTCCATTGCATTACACCAATTTTGGAGGGGCCGGATTCAGAGTTCGTTCTCTTTTGATGTCTACTCAATCTAAACGTTGGGAAAGAAGTATTAGACTACGGAGTTCCACAAAGAAATTGATAGAGAACTTACTCCCTCAGTCCATGGGCATAAAACCTTGCTGGAGCTTTAAAAGGAGGGCGCTCCTTAGCAGCATAGTATTTAGGTACTTCATTTTCTCTCTTTGCTTCGAAAGGGGGGCAGCCTTCAATCATCTAAAGTACATGACAGCACAATTATCAAAATCCCAATCCATAGTGGAAACAAAAATAGAAAACATGCACATCCTTGACTTATGGAAGTTCATAAAGCACAGTTTAGAAGTTTTAGCTGGTTTCTAGCATCACAGAGCAGATCAACACTAGTATAAAATAATTAATATGTTTTGCAATACAGATTAATCTAGAATGGTAGAAAATAAAACTTGCAGTCTCCACTGCCATCTGCATAAGGTAACTGTTCTGTTGTCAGTTCCCACATTAGATAGTTGTCACTGTCTACAACTAACAACCAATGGCATAATAACAATCAATTTACTATTCTCCTTTAGAATAGCAAGAGTTCTATTAAAGATATTGTTTTATAAAAAGAAAACTGAAGATATTGCATCACAACAAATCTTCTCGTGATTGCATTACAGGGAAAGCATGTTGTAAAGAAACCATATTAAGGATTATACAAGGTCAAAGTCATGTAGCTAGCTCAATCATCTCAGTGCCACAATCATCAAGTAGATCATATTCATGGCTATGAAGAAATTAGAAGGCAATCAAGTTCAAAGTCAGAAAAAAAGACTAGATATGTGGCATCTCAATGATGTGCTAGGATTTATGTTCACTTTCGTGGACTTGAGCGAAGAAAGAAAGGATCTTCATTGATCAGAAGTACATGCAAAACCCTACAGCAGTAACTCTCTGATCACAAAAGAAACCTGATAGTGACCATCAACTACCAACCTCTTCCCCCACATGTTATTTCAATAGTGCAACTCCATTCCAAATGAGACTATTAACCAAGAAAAGTATATATTCACATACATATTATTATACATATGGTCCACAATGAATGAACTAAAAAGCTGTCATTTCTTAAGTTCAAAAAATTCAAATAGACAAAGAAAATGTTACCTCTTGCAAAATTAAAGCAAAGGAAAAGACATCGACTTTGGTATCGTATTCCTCATTTTTGAAAACTTCTGGAGCTACATATCGGCCTATTTATTTCCAACAAAACAAAAGGCAAAAAAGAAAAAGGTTAAGAGATTTCCAAATATTAAACAGCAGTCTCAATCAACAGACATGGATCAGTAGAAACAATTGTGGCACCATGCAATGCTGAATAATTTTTAAAAAATTAGACCAGCAGGAATTTTACATCCAGAACATGCAGCAACAACAGTGTCAAAAATTCTGTCGAGGCTGTGTCAAATGTCGACATGGTTCTCCATTGGAAAAGAATCGCTGTGATACCTAAAAGAAGGAGTACTCACAAGATGTGTTATCACATGTCAGAGGCTTATCTTCTTTGACCCTGTTGGTGACTTTCAATAGCTTGCTGACTCCAAAATCAGCAACTTTCAGGTGTCCCGTATCATCTCGCAAAATATTTCTGTTATGTCATGTGAAAATACTAAACATTAAGATGAGGGAACTCAATTTTGAGAGAGAGGAACTCCAAAGAATGAGGCTTGTCATTTTGGATGGGAATAGGCAAACACAAATGGAATGAAAAGAAACATAACAAAAGAGGATAACTTACGAAGGCTCTAAGTCACGATGAATAATGGCTTCAGGTCTAATTTCATGCAGATAGTTCATTCCCCTGCAACAATATAAAACACGAAGGTTTTAAATTTTACTTAGGCACATTATGATTAAGGGATGACATGAAGCATACAAAAGTTTCAACTCCATATGAATGTGAACAGTAAGTTTGATAAATTATTTTTACTAAATAACAAGTACGAGCCGCTTCGAAGAAAATAAATATAGTCAAATGTTTCACATGCCAAGCAGCTGTGGAGATTCAAGTGAAATTTGGAAATCTAGATTTTAATAGAATTAGCAAATAACTTTTGAAGAGATCCTTAATGCTCTAATCCAATTTGTTTGAGCTATGTTGAGAGCTCAAGAGAATGATTCCAATGATTTATGATATATTAAATAGTAGGAAGACTTGAAATGGGTATTAAGGATATCACATTATATTTTAAATAATGCAGGGTACTACAGGGCATAATGTGTAGCTTGGAAGCAGGTCAAACAAAGTGGAAGTAGAGAGCAATACCAAATGATGTTTATTAACTTCCAATATTGACTGATGGAAAAAGCAACAAGTGTTGCATCTTCTCAATATGTTTTTCTCCTTTTTGTTTACTAGATACAACCTATTTGATATTCCTAGGGTCAGCTTAAAGTGATATGCAGGACATTACAATACTAGGTCAGCTGATAACCTTGTGATTGAGGAAAAAGTGACATGTCCATTCGCAAGTATGATCTTCTATTTTCTTTCTTCTTTTTATTAACATTACTAGTGGATATGTAAACACCAAAAGGGGTCTTTAAGAAACACAATAGATGTTAATCAAAAGATTCATAACAAACTACTATATGAATTAAGCAATAAATTCTCTCAGTAAGTGTAATCAACAGCACACTGATTACTTGCTCTGCCTCCCAAAGATGCAAATTTTCAGAATTTAAAACCAAGAGATATGCAAGTTGATATGGATTTAAATGTTATTCCACAAAGTTCTCCAGGTTCCAGACATTTATACAAGTGTTGGTCTTGTTATTACATAGTGAGTTTATAAAATTAGCTAATAGCATAGAGTAGTGTGTGCACCTTGCGATGTCAATTGCATATCTGATAGCTTTTGTTGGTCTAAGAGGTCCTTCACTCTTCAAATATGCATGGAGATCACCCTGGAAATATATAGCCATGAAAAATGCATTTAATATCAGGGGGTGTAGCTTTTGCTAGAAAAGAACACCACAACACTTCTAGACAAAGCAAAAACAAGAAAGTAAATTTGGGGGTACTTTTGGCAAGTATTCTGTCACTATCATCATCGGGCTACTTTGGGTCACGGCACCAAGAAATTGGACAACATTTGGATGTCTAATCTTCTGGAGTAGTGCAAGCTCATCTCTGAATGCCGTCCTGCATATATCCAAATATTAAGAACATGTAATAAATAAGTGAGATATGAGGAGAGCTAAACAATGCGAAGACGAAACTCTTATGGCTTTTCTGGTCTCATTAGAAGGTTCCACACAGTATAGGTATCTTATACTCACACTTTATCCTCATCAGCAATCTCATCATCTCCAAACTTTTTCACAGCAACTTGTATTCCACGCCATGAGGCAATATGAAAGGTTCCCTACAATATTTCAGGAATCATCAGAAAGACACAGAAGCAAAAGTATGTAGATTGGAGCAATATACTAGCAGAATAGGAAAAGGATAGGCTGGTTTTCCCAGCTCTTTCCAAACATACCACCCTAATGGAAGGACTTCTTATGATAGAAACACCAAAGAACATCAACTTATCCTTACCAACTGAGCAGCTTTCATTAAATCAAGAAAAGATGTGATTAATCAGGCTATACATGATGTGCTTTAGTGATCTTACCCCTTAACTTTTTCTCATTTTTTTCTCTATTTTAAATTAATTTTGAGTGTTGCTGTCCAGACCAGCACCTCAACTAGTCCACTGGGGTCTCCTACAACAGCAAAACAAATGAGCTCACACTGAACATTTATATTGGAAATTTGAACCTTAGGATATCTAAGTTTTTCTCTTATGTCTCAACTTTAAGCCATCTCCTTGGGATCTTACCTCTAAAACATTTGTCTTAATTCTTGTTCCATTACCAGACTGTGGAGGTTCATGGGGCCAGAGTTGCTGGATGAAAGAAATTATTACATCATAGCTAGAAGTTTTATAATACTAATTTTTTCATCATACAATTGTACCCTAATGTTCAAACGTCGTACTAGCTCAACACTAAATCTACGCAGCCCACTCAATTAAGTTGTGAATGTGAACTTTTTACTATAAACTCCAACGATAATAGGTTTGTAGGAAGTACTTTGAAAGAAAAATCAGCATACCTAGCCCATCGAAAATAGCTTATTACCAATCAAGTTTATGTAAAATGTTCTCATTTTTTTTATATGCGCAGAATCCATGCAAAGATTCCCTCTTTAATGGCTAATAATTTTGAGCTTTCCTCTTTCACGTCTCTTATGTATATGTTCTGTTATCTGTGTTATTTGGCAATGCTCATTTAGAAGTTGGATAACAGAGTTATGAAATGTTTTTTTCTCCTTACCTTTCCTACAATTCCCCTCTCCTCTTCCCTTCTAATTCATGGCGACACTCAAACTCTGAATTCCAATTTAGATTACCCCAAGACATACAGTTTTATTTATCTGATCATCTAAGGCATAGCACCCTCAATGATAAGCTAACCAAGAAATATAGTATGTGGAAAACTACATTAGAAATTTCAACATAAGGAACTGTTTAATAGAATAGTTCAGTCACCCATTGCATGACAGATACTTGTTTAGAGGCTCAAGATGACATTTATCATTTGACATCTGAGTTTAGGCACCTTGTCTCATCTGTAGCTTCTCTAACTAGAGCTCTTCTTTGTTTAAAAAAAAAAATCTTTGATTATTTTGTTTTTTTAAGCTGAATATATTTTAGGTGCAGCAGCAGCTGTCAAGCCTTAATGCAGCTGCCACACGGAATACTGACCCTTCTATGAATAGCCATATAATAAGTCTATAGCTCGAGTCACATAATTTCAAAATTCAACATCAAACAAAATTTCCTGCACTAGTGGTACTACCATGACATGTCAATGCAAAACTCTAACAAGTAGCCATATTTGTTACTACCAAAACCATACCAGATTAGCTGCTTCTTTTTTGTGGATTAAGTACCATACCAGATTAATTAAACACATAGATATCATTTTAAAGAATTAGTTCAACAGAATAAAATTAAAACAAAAATAAGAGATAGGAAAAAGAAAAGCATTTAGATGTCTAGACTCGCTAGGAAAGAGGCATGAATCCCCTAAAGTAACATACATAATATTCTGGTAGTGACCAAAAAATCAAAACAATTACCTTAGCCAATTCAATGCTGTTTGCGAAATCAAGCTCTTTAGGAGCAATCTCATATTCTGGAACTTCACGTGAATTATTGACATGCATGGGAGCCATCTGGAAGAGAAAAATTTTCCAAAACAAAATTTAGATAGCAAGAAAGCCAAGCGATCTTTGGTACAACAGAAACAAAAGTTTTCTTTATTACAGTTGTTTAATCAATTTATGAGTAAATAGAAAGGAAAGTAAAACTTACAGGAGGCTTGGCACCATGTTCCTCCAGTAGCTTGATCACATGATGATTTTTATAATGTATTGCATCTCCAAGAGGCTGTTTCCGACAAAGATAAGATTGCTCAGAACATGTTGATCAATAGGAAAAGTAGGATATTTTGTAGTTTTAGATGGCTACATTGTGTCAGTAATGGTTGGTTATTCATGACAATGCTATTGTCTTACTATTCCCTCAATGCAAATAAGGTTTGGAAGTAAAACAACTGGGAGCTGCAATGTTCAGGTCTCCTTGAAATTACAGAGATATTATGACCTGATAAATTTTCTGCTTACAAGTAAAACAGCCTTGATACTAGAGAATAATGGTTATACCATATTTACAACCATTCATAGACATTTAGAATTTTGTCCCGCAGAATTCTCTTAGGACACTTTTTAACAAATGAATTCATTAACTCAACTGAATCAAGAGCGGATTTGATTAACATATATAAATAAAAACAGAATGCAAGGGTCTAGACCTTTTTCTCCTATACCAGCTAACTATCCAAAAGTGAAGATCTAACCGCTATAAAATCATAATCATAACCAAGCACTATCTAACTATACACCAAATTACCAATCAGTAGGGATATACAAAAAGTATATGATAGTAAAACTAGTTTCATGAGATATACCGTGCTTCCCCAGCGATCTTTGGAATCAATTTCAGCCCCATTATCAAGCAACAGCTGCACAACATCACTGTAACCTTGGCAAGCAGCAACATGTAGAGCAGTCCTCTCATCATCGTCTCTAAAGTTTACATCAGTTCCTGAATCCAAAAGCTCCTTGATCCCTTCTATATCACCTTCATTAGCTGAATACATCAACCTGATTCTTGGATCAATATCTATAACATCCCCTTCTTCCCCATCTTCACTCTCAATTTCCACTGCCTCAACCACCCTTTCTGGTGCAAGGGACGATTGCTTACCCAATAAGAATCTTACCGGTTCCATTTCAAGATCAAGATTCCAGCAACTAATTTGCTTGAACCCCTTTTAAGATCTGCAACCACTCCACCTAACAAGCCTACCGAAACGTGAATTAGACTTAAAACAGTACTAAAGAATACGACAGCTTCAGAAACACAAAACAAGGAAAAAGATTAAAGCTTTTCAAGAATCCAAAGATGGCAAAAGGGTAGTCTCAAAACTTATTGTTTGAACCAAATTTTGGATCAGAGGTGAATAAATTTGAAAAGGAAAAGCAAAAAAAAGGTCTTGAATAAAGCAGAAGACACGGAAATTTTTGAAAATTTAACAGTTGAACAAGACAGTTTAAAGATAATAATAGATAGGGCCTACTTCAAAAAAAATGAAACTTTGCTTTCAATGGGGGCTATTTAAAGGATAAGAATCTGAGGTTTTTGAGAGATTCAGAGGGTTTTAGAAATGTGGAAAAAAAAATAGGGGAAAAAGAGGGGATTGGTAGACGTTGACAATTGGAAATAAGGAAGAAGGAGCGTGATATCACGCGTAGGCTGATGCAGCTGGTGGATAATCTGATTTTAAGCGAAATGACCCGCAAGTTGGTCGGGAGGGAAGTTAAGCCAACTGTAACGAACGTGGTCAAATTGTAATTTCATCTAAATATTGGACTTGTTTCAGTATTTTTTATTCTTAGGTGGGTTCAAGTGTATGGAGTACTTATATTTTCTAACTTGGTGGCTAAAGATTTAATTTAAATTTGCGGATGATGTGAGAAAATTAAAAATATAAATTTAATTTATTCTTAGGGGGGTTCGTAAAAAATTGAATCGAAAAAATTGTATTGATTTATCGCTAGTGGATTATTGTGTTAAAGAGGTTTTAATGATTTTATAAAAAAATTATCGAGTTATTGATTTGATTTTGAATTTTTATTGATAACCCGTTAAGATAGTAATAATTTGTTACTTTACCCCTGCATAAATACTAAAATATTAATATCACTACTTTTATTGATTATGATATTTATCCTTAAACTTTCAATTCACACAATTGTCCTAATTCTTTTATTTGTGTTGCACTCGCAATAGTTTTTTTTTGTTATTACTATTTGTATTTTATGAGTATTGTGTAAAGTTAAATTGTTGTCTTGTTACGGCAAATTATTGAAGAAATCATATATTTATTTTCTGAGTATTTTTCTTATTGGTTAAATTGAAAATCAAACTGCTAAGAATCAAAACTGATAAATTAAAAATCAATAAAATATATTTTATTAGTTTAACATATTTGAAAATAAATTAAATCGATAATGCATAAAATCAAACTAAATCAACCGTTGTATATCCTTACATAAAAAGTCTACATAGTTGGAATTATTGAGATATCTAATTTGTGTTAAAGTTAATTATAGATTTGTATTGATTCACTATTAATATATTATTATAAAAGAAAAAATAGAGAGGTGCATATATGTAAGAATATTGAATTATTAATTTATAGTTATATATTTGTCATGATTAAATTCTATTAATTAGTTAAAGGTTGAAAAAATTAAGTTTATGCCAATTTTAACTATTTTATGACAAGAAAGGAACATCAATTAATATTTATATTTTTTGAACACTTTTCGATTTACTAGTTACAAGAACTCATGCTAATACGGGTTAATGTATAATTTTTTATCTCGATTTATGTGATACTGATAGATTCTTTATATATATTTTTAAAATTTTAAATTGATAATTATTGCAACTTGTAATGTATTTTATGTTATTTTAAAATAATATGAGTTACTTATTTGATCCAATTTATGTTTCACATATAAAATTTTGAGAGTCAATCAAAATTCTAACTATTTTCTTATATTGTTAATTGTTGTAATTTATAGTATGTTTTACATAAATTTTAATTTATATATATTACTCTCTCTAACCCAATTTATATGGCGCTGATAAAATTTCATGAACCACTTAAATTTTTTGTATGTTTCTAAAATTTCTAAATTGATAATTAATGTGACTTATAGTACTTTTAACATCATTTCAAGCAATATACATAAACATTTTCGTTTATTTATATTATATTTATTAAAAAGTACTTCATTTTTACACAAATATAATCAATGAAAGATATTACAAATAATTATTTAATTTAATTTGTCCAGTTTAAAAAGAAAAACTTAATTTGTTATTTTGTATTTGTTTTGTCATAATTCTATATTTACATGACTTAAAATAATTTATTAGGGTGATATAATAAAATCATAGCTGAAGCAAATGAATTTTTTTATTAAGGATAATATTATAAAATCGTATAAAGCAATTGAAGAAATAATTAATAGAAATAATATAATTAAATCAAGCAGACATGTCTCCCGTAAGGTGTCTACTTATTCACACTTATATATTAGTATATCAATTTATATAGTATTATTTTCTTTGTAAAAAATACTCAAAGACTGTATGGCATCTTCATAAAAATGTGACAATTGACCATTTCTTTGGTTGCTTTCAAAATCAAATTAAAGGAATGCTTTGACCTCAACTCAACATTATCTTATTTAAATTTCATGTGACAATACTTGAATTTCAAGTTAAGTCATAACTTGTTTTATGGATTAATTACTCAAAGAACAAGTCAGGTCATGCCGTATGTTATGGATTTCTTTTCTTTTCTTTTAATTTGCTTTCGTTATTCAAAATATTTTATCCGTTAGGAGTGTTTATGATCACACTATCGATTAATAATTTAATCAATTTCAATTCTTTTGGAGTATTAAAAGCATGTAAATTTGTAGTTTATATATTACTCCTTCCGTCTATCTTTACTTGACCCCTATACTATTTTAGGATGTCCAACAATACTTGTTCAGTTTATGAAATCAAGAGATAATTTTATACTTAGTTCCTAATTTATCCTTGTCATTAATTATAGATATTTTCCTATTACATTTTTCAATACATTGTATTAATTATATTCAAAGAGTGATTTGATAAAATTACCCCTATCGTTTACTACTTTTTAATCTCTGTGTTAAGTCAATATGAGCTAAGTAAAGATGGAGAGAAAGAGTACTACTATTAACTTGACAAATATCTTAAGGAATAATAAATAATGGGGTTGTATTATTTATTATTCTTTAAATATATTAAATTTAATATTTTAAAAAATATATTAGATATTTAATAGTATTTAATATCAAGGATAAAATAGAGACAAACAGATAAATAATATCTTAGTTTTTCAAACTAAGTAAATATTGTTGAACAATGGACAAAAATAATATCTTTTTAATATAAGTTTACATGAAATGGTCATCACAAACGGCAGGATCCACTTGGACAGTGTATATTTATTTAATACTCTCTTTTTATTTTAGTTGCTAGGATAAGATTTAACATAATTTTAAGGAAAAAAAATTTGACTAATATAATTCTATTAAAATGACTGATATTTTTTTTAAATTATTATAATAAATTCTTTTACAATTTAAAATAATTTAATTGCTAAAAATAGTATTTAAAAATAATTAATTAATTAAATTAATAATTAATTTAAAATAATTATTTTAAATATATCTGACAATTAAAATAAATTAAAAAACACAAAAATTTAGTTACATGAAACTTGTGGAATTGAACTGTAAAATTAACCTAATTTAGTGATTTTGGTAAATGGGCACGAGAATCCGTATGTCAAAAAGGTGCATTTTCTTTTTGTTACTTTATCTCGTGTCATGCATATTTATTTTATACTTTAAATAAAATAAATAGATGCAATATATAAATAACATGTCATGTTTAAATATTACAAGTAAATATAATAAAAATATTTTTTTATCACTTTTTATTTCGTGCACTAACAAGGGGTTTTCTTTTTTTAGATAATTTAGAGCTCCAATAATTTCCCTACACAAGTGTTATAAAGCGATCCTCCAAATCATAATACCATCAAAATTAAAACTTTTTTAAAAAATTCTTAGATCAAGCAGAATAATATTTATCATATATATATATATAATTTGATGTTTGACCCTCCCATCTCCACCCTCAAAGGACAACATTTGGTGAATGAGCAAAATTTAATATCGAGTAAAATAAATCATGCTCTAAAATTAGAAAAAAAAAATGAATCCTAAATATAGAAATATCTCGATAGGGGAGCGCTTCTCTTAAAACCCCTCCCCCTCCCCCCCCAAAAAAAAGGTTATAGACACGTTATTTTGATGGCACAACATATAATAAACAAAGTCTGCCTTTTATGTAACTTTATTTTCCAACTCATTGGCAGCCCACCAATAATCAATGTGACATTTATGATTTGTTCCAATCCCACGCGCTCACCAAAATGACTTTCTAATGAATTGAAAAATATTGTCTTTCAAACAAATATCACATGTATTTTAATAAATATAATCTATCCATCTTCAATCTTGATTTTCTGTAAAAATATTTGTGGCGGCCATAAAATTGATCTTCATGCCATCATTAAAATAACACAATATTTAACCTCAAAAGTATATATATCCTTCGTATTGTTGGTATCAATTCTCTTTTTTCACTCAAGGTACTCTTATCAATTTATATTTTTATTACGACAAATTATATAGTAACAAATTTGGATGATTAATAGTTGGTACACCTTTGTTTTTATGTTTCGGATTCTCGCCATGTCTATTGTACCTTTCCCTCTATGGTAGTTCGTCACACAGTTGGAATATTTGTTATTTAAATTATGCTTGGTATATTCATATGTGCACAAACAAAATTTTGAATATTTCAACAAAAAGCTTATACCGACTTGTTCTAGCTGGCCAGGTTGAATTAATTATGAGATCAAGTTGACATTAAAGAAAAAGTCAATAACTAGTTCATATTCATCCATAAGTCATAACTAAGCTGAAAAGCCTCTTATCCACATGCCAATAATTACTATAAACATTACATTATGCACTTGTACAAATTCAACTATTCTTTTATTTATATATATCTATTTGTCGACTTAATTATCCTGGGTAATCCACTACGTCAAAGAAAAACATAATTATTTTGTTTTTTCATGAAAAATGTTTTTTTGCCAAGTCTTATCTCATAAGCTACAAGTCTCTGTTACATGAAAAATGTCTCTTCATCTAAATTGACCAAAATAAATCCAAGAAACAATGTTGCATTTCGATTTCCCAATAAGATTTTCCTTTCAATAGAAAAATTAGGTGAAAGATACATATGTGAATGGTCTAATAAGAATTCTGTATTGGCTGTTTGATAGGTGCTGTAACCATGCGGCACATAAGCTGGCACGACATCACACAATTTCTTCCTAAGCCCACAAATGAAACCTTATTTTTTTCATTCTATTAAAAGACAAGAAACTAAACGTATTTTAGGTAAGGTGGTGATGAAGAAAATACAACTGACTTCTTGTATTTTAACTTATTCCTGCCGTTCAATGTACCACTAGCAAGTGGGAATAGTTTGAGACTTCAAATTATTCCTTGAACAAATATTTAGATGTTGAATGTTATTTGAGTCTTGTTTAGCATTTTTGTTATTATGTTGTTAACTATTCCTTTTTCATTAATGTTATGTAACGCTACCTCCAGTATTTGTTATGTCTTGTTTACGATATGCATTAGCTCCGCCAAAAGTCTTTTGAAAACAATCCTGAAGTAGGATTAAAGTCTGCTCCATAAAACGGATACAGGGAAGGGAAGGGAAGTCCAAAGTTAAGTTCTTATTTATGGCACATTAAAGGAGTATTACAAGTCTTGTAAAGTTGTAGCAGCTGCAGTTCAAGGCATAAGGTAAACTAAACGAAGTGATATTTGGTTCATGGTCAATAAGTCATTAGCTTTTAGCATGCTAGTTAGGGCTCTGAAGAGAGCACTCCTCCACCGTCTCCCATGATTTGCAGCTTTTGTCCTCAGTGTCAGTTTTACACAATGCAAGATGAGATACCGGAAAGCTCAAGCTCGAAATGCCCTCGTCAAGAATATAAGCCTTTTCTTGAGCTTTCTTCTTTTCTTCATCGGTTAAATCCCCGTAAAGAAGGCTCAAATGGGGCATATATGCTGCATAATCACGAAAGTAAGATATCAGCCACAGAAAATCTACCCCACATGACGCTGTTAGCAAAAAGAAATGTTGAAAGAAAATCAATGAATGGGGCAAGGCGGAAAAGACTAACTTTTCCTGAAATTACCCAACTCAAAAACTGATGTGCTAGAACCCTGAAGATTGGTCTTTCGAATTACTGTTTTAGTATTTTACATGTTCTCTCTGTTCCATATCCAAGGAGCTTCCTTTTGCTACCTTAAAGCTAAAGAAGTCCATCCACTGGGTGGGGGACATGATGACGAGAGGGACAAGAAGGCAGGAAAATAAGGTGGGAAGCAGAGCTTAAAGGGGTTTGCACAGAAAAGGACTGTTAGCATATTGAGAAGGAAATAGGAAACAGAGGGAGCCATTTTTATTATTTAAGAAGTTAAGAATCTGTTTGTCTAAGATTGCTAAGTAGTACAGTGCAATCTTTGGTGAAATTAAAGTGATGAGTGTTATTTCCATATCCTAAGTTCTAGAATCCAAGAGCGCATCCATAAAAAGATAACCTACAACTTGTTTGGTACTGAGGTAGTTGTTGTCCTCCTTGTACTATTAAAAAAAAAAAGATAATGAGTAGTCATCTCAAAAAGGGAAATGAACTTTTTGAAACAACTATAGAAACTGAATGTGGCACGAAATTAAAGAAAGAATGTTTATCTTACTTCCTGAACTGTTATAATCAAAGTGACTGCAGCAGAGAGCACTTGCATCCACAACCTGGAAGAACAAATTTCAGGTCACTTATGTCAGTAATTGCACCTGAATTTGTACATAAACGAAGCATGGTAAAGCATAAGATTGCTTCTGAACTTGTTTTTTAAACTAAACATAAGACGGTTAATAAGACAGCTTCTGCGGCCCCCACCTCCCTTAAAGCAAAAAATGTATGAAATAAGTTGAAGTATCTAGACATAATGATATATGTGTTATTCCCTTTGTATTGAAACAACAACAGAAACAGTAAATCAAGTAAAAATGAAACGGAGACGTAGTGCGAGGGGGTTTACTTTACTTGACTCTTTAAGAGTTAGAGGAAGTGTTTCCTAATATAAGGACACCATTTTTCCTATATTTTACCGATGAGGGAGAAATGACTCTTCATTTCCCTTTACTTGGTTCCTCCATATTTTCCTTTGTCTTTCCATCTTCATTTCCCAATTCACACTTATTACTTAGACCCAACAATATGTATATAACAAACATACTCATTACCAAATTTTGAATTTCAAGAAAAGAGAAGACATTACAGTACATAAGTAATAACCAACTAATTGAAAGAAAATTACAAAAGAGAATGCTCAAGAAAGGAAAAATCTAAGGTGTAAAACATGTATAGGGTGTTCTAAGGGTATAGATCCAACAGTTCGAAACTTAAAGTATGCACAGGAATTAGCCTATAGACCACCTATAGAAGTATTAGCTCCATGATACTTTATTCTACATGGTTGACTCAGGGAATTTAGAGCCCATCTCACTTTGAATGAGTCTCAAAGCATGTGTGACTGCCTTCTCAGGCATTGCTCCCAATTTAGAAACCCTACACGGATATTATTCGAGTTGCCTTCATATCCTGTGGAAGGTAACAAAAATGTAAACCTTTGGCATCTCTAAAGGAAAACTTTCATTAGATTTCCATGTTTCAGCTTCCTTATACTTTACTATCATTTCTAACACACAAACTTGTGCTTTCCTAGGAAATAATCAAATGGAACAGACACAAAAGGGAAAATATGAGGCGGCAAGATAGAGGTGAAAGAGAAAGAAAATTAAGTTATTTCCTTTGTTTGGTCAGGATGAGAAAACAAGGATGGGACCAAAACTTTTTCAGCTAATCTTTCTCATGGAGACAGATATGTAGGCTCAAGGTCCTTTCCTATGCAGAAGAGAAGGGAAGTTTTTGCAACCTACCAGTTCTCTTCGTTTGTCTAGTTCCCAATGACAATTGAATCACATATCACTTACATTTTATATTTTTAATGAAAAGCTATCAAATCTCCATTATTATCTCATGCATTCTTCCTTACTTTCTTCTCTCTTTATTTCTTTGTTGTTTAAGCAAAAGCCACCACTACGTAATCAGGGTGTTTTCACTACAAAGGGTGACTAAATAAGAAAACAAAGCTACCAAAACCAAAATTACAATGTATTCTATTTTAGCCTCGACATTTCTAGTATTATCATTCCATCTTCAGAGAAATGCTTTCAGTTATACTGATGCATTTGATCTCTATTGCTCCATGCTCATGCATTATTCTCTGTCTACAATCGATGTCTATCCAGGAAGAGCAAGTGTAGACAATGAACACTCGATCCAACTAGCAATTTTGATATACTAGATTAAGCACATACAAATACCATATATGACTCCTTTACTACTATGACGCCACAAGGTAGAAAATTACTTCACTATCATACAAGTGACGTTTTAAGTACATTTTGATAGGACAAGCACCAGGCCATACGTTCAACTACAAATTCTGATCTGTCTTCTTGAAGGAACAGTCCAGAGCTCACTCATCCAAAGCAATGATTTTTAGTTTCTTACACACGAACTTCTGTCAATGTAGAGACTCTAGGTAGCCCTATTGACATTCCAAATGTCTATGCAATTATAAACATTACTTTAGATACATTTGATACATATGACTATATGGAAGTATAGCAGCACTAGACAAATCTTCGTTATCTTACTAAATAATCGACACTGTTGATTGTAAAATAATCCATTTGCTTGTATTCTTCGTTTAAGCTCCCATTAGCTAAAAAATCAAGTATTTTCGACATCAAATATTTAACAATCTCTCAAGCTTTACAAGATAGGGTGAAGTCTGCATACACATCACGCTCCCTAGACCCCACAAGTAGATTACGCTAGATATATTTACTCATGAAATACCGAGCAAAATAAACGAGCCAATTAACAAATTGGGGGATTTACCTCAGTGGTTGGGTGAAGCAAGAGATAAACACACTGATAATAGAAAGTGCCAGTATCAATTTTGTCCACTGCAGCACTATAAGGCTTCAGTGTCTCACAAGCTTTTTTGAACCTGTCACGTGCCTCAGCCTCCGTCAAGCGAATAGCTCCGATGACGGTCACGTGGGGTTCAAACTGGGGCCCACCAAACTCCGATCGGAGACCGTGCATCAACTTCTTGACCCTAACTCTTACATCTTCCGGCGGCAGAGCCCAAACAGAGTAAACATGCTTTTCCAACACTGCTTCACTGATTTGTACCTGCTCCATATTGTACTGAAACAATAAGAAATGATAACCAAAACCAAGGGTCTGATGTAAAATAGATGAAACAAAAATGGGTGTCAAGAATTGATTTTTATGGTTTCACTTATTTTTCGTTGATCATTTTACAAATGGATATAGGCTCACCAAGTGGGGTGGTATTTTTACTATTTTTCAATTCCCGAGAATCTTTTTCCGTGCCGAATTTTTTTACTTGCAAGAGTCACAATTATCACTAAACAAGATTTAATTTTTTTTAAAAACACAAATATATATTATATATAAAAAATATCTTAAATTTTTTGCATATCATAAAGTATATATAAAAGGTGATCTAACTTTACGTATATGCAGTCACGTATCCCTTCTGTCGTCGGTTCCATAATTTCTTTTGAAAAAAATTCATTTTTCTTAGTTAGTACTCTTTATTATACTCGACGAAATCAATAAAAAATTGCTACGTGTTACTTTATTATAATCTTATCTATTTGATCTGATGATCGGAGCGTGACATGTTCATATTGGACGTCGCGCATTCGACCCTTTTATATGTGAAACATAAAGTGTGAGTGTTGCTTCATTACGAAATCAACAAAAACTTTTCATGTTGAACTGTGTGAGTGTTGCTTTACTATGAAACCAACAAAAACCTGTCATGTAAAACTCCAACTAACAAAAACTTACCATGTGGAATTTCGTTCGCAAATTTAATGGTCCCCCTTAATTCTCCCTATTTAAATGTTTTACCTTTTTACTACTAAAAGATCACTCCTCCACTACCACGGGGAACTTCAATCAACAAAAACCTGCCACGTGAAACTTAACCATCAAATCAATAGAATAAGGGTTAGCTTCGCAGCAGGTCTACAAACAAGGTAAGTAGGTTCCAACGGGCTAGGAAACTCGACTTTCCGCGAACTTTTTGCAAACAGATGAGGGGGAAATTCAGTAAAATGTCGAAGAAGCAAAATATATGAGATCCAGGAACCGAATGAGTAGGCTAAGCGTAGTTATTCAAAATGATTTCTCTTTTCGTCTTTTGTCTTTGAATCGAATATTCCGATGAAAACGAATTCTCTTTTCGTCCCTCGTCATCGAGAGGAAGAATCCCCACTTTCATAGATTCTTGATTTGATCTCCCGTAGTGGTCCTTATTTTTAGAAAGCAAAGCGGAACCAATTTATCGTACTTGCTCAGTGTGCTCTTTTTCTTCGAGTACCCCGTCCGATTCACTGGATTGTTAGCTTACCAAGTACTTGCCCTGCTTATGTCGCCTGCCCCCGCAAGCAAAAATATCTTGACCTCCGCAAGCAAAAATATCTTGACCTGCCCCCGCAAGCAAAAATGTTTCAGGATAGCAGGCGATCAAAAACCACGAGCAAGTCAGATTGGAATCCCCAATGACAAGCGAACGAGCATCTGAATTCCCTATCCAAAGAGAAGGGATATGGGACATAGGAACTCAAGCCAAGGCTAAATTTTTACCAGCTTCTTAATTTTCCCTATTTAAATATTCATATAAAATATAATTAAATTTTACTACTACTATTATTAAACAATAATTTTAAATATTAATAAAAAATATTATTTAATTTTATAATAACATGTCAGGTAAAAAATCAGATTTTAAAAGTTACTTAAAAAAAAAAACATTCTTTTTTAAATAAACTAAAACAAAAGAGTCAAATCAAAACGAATGAAATATTTTATTGTCCAAGCCACGTTTAGTAGTATATACATGGGCCATAGCATCTCCTCAAATTTGGTAAATGAAATTAGTACTCTTTTTCGATTAATATTACAACACATGGATCATCTTTCTTTCCACAAAAAGCAAGAAGAAAAAAAACCTCATGCTTCATTTCAAACTAAAAACGACGTTATTTTACACATCGAAAAAAAGAAACAGGACACTAATAATACATAATGTCTGCACTCGTGTCTAATTATTCCGTCTGCTGCTAGCATGCACTCTTGATCTTATGGGAAAGGAGCTATCTTCTTCATGTCGACATCTTCAATGTGGATCTCAAAGCACTTCCCATGCTGTTTCCAGTAATCCGCCTCTGGATTAATCCACTCCGGCTCTGCTATCTCCAGCCTCGTCCTCTTTATGGCATCGGTCGACATATTGTACCTGTCATCTCTCTTCTGGATGAGCTCTGGTTTCACCATCCCCAAATTCACAGCCTGGGGGGACATCATCAGGGACGGCGGCCCAACTGGTAGCTTATCACCTTTTCATTAATCCAAATCATAAATAAAATCAGGATATATATGCTTCTGATAATCAATGCTATATATAGGTATTTATAATTACCTCTATCTGTTTGCCATGTACACCAGAATTTACCATAGCTTTTGGCAAAATTCTCAAGATCTTTATTCACCACCATCTCTGGAATTCTAGGATTCACCCACAGGCCTGACTTCACCTGGCCCATCCAAATGTTGACCATGAATATATTGCATACTCATAAGGTAAAACCAAGAGATATTAATTTGAAAAAAGGAAAAAGACCTCGTAAGCATGAGAGTGCCAAAGTTTCTGCTCTTCTTTAGGCAAGGTTTCAAAGATACGATCAGATAGTATATACTCCACTCCTTCACACACAACAAATTCACCACTAATGATCATTAACAAAATGAAAAATTCAAAAAGGAAAGAGGTGGTGGGAATTAAATACCGATAAGTCGGGCGGTGGAGTGATCAGAGTCGTAAACAGCACATTGTAGAAAATCTTGATTGACACGTGTGACATAATGATGAGTTTCGATTTGACGATTCATGTCATGATTGTAGAGTGCAAAAGTGCAAACATGTTGGTTCATCTGCTTAACCGGTGTCAAAGACTGCAGCATCTGAGCACCTTTATCCAGTATGTGTTGCTCCGTCGACATAGGTTTTCCCGGGGGTATCTGCTCCCCATGGCTCCCTTCCGTAGTTGCAGCCATCAAACACTAACGGTACCAAATGAAGTTTCTCAAAACACTAACGATGATGTTCTGTTTTCAGGGGATTTTGAAGAGGATTTGGGGTTGACGTTGCCAGGTGGCCATGCAACAGGGTATGAGGTGGCAATTGGATGGTCTACGTGCTGTTAAGCATTTGGTGACACGTTTCAAGATACAGAGAAAGAAATCTAGTGGACCTCTCAGCAGATAAAGATGACAATATATGTTTTTTTTTAAACAATATATTTGCAAGCGTAGTATATATATCTAAAGCAAATTTTTATAAATAAAAGATCAGTTCACTTCGTTTAATTTATATATGAATTTGAATAGCAATAAAATAACCTCCCACCCCAAACTTCTTTAACTTGTTGTCCTGACTTTTTTTTTTAATTGTGATTTATATAAAAAACTTATTGAAGTACAACTTTCGCTTTCCCCATAAATTTCATGCATAATCAAGGAATATCGATATCGTATAACTTAATATTGCAACGGACAAAGTAATATACAATATTTAATTTCATAACATTACACATGGACGTTTCATTAGTTAGTCATGGCATCAAAATACAATGGCTTAAGGTGTAGTAATTATTGCAGTGTAAATTGATGTATGGCCAAATTCATCATAGAAGGTGCTTCTATGAAGCATGTTCCGATCCGTGAGCTGCCTTTCAAACAAATGAACCATTAATGTACTTTGTACAGAGTGTTGTATACTTACCGGACCATAAATCTTTGAAGCATTATTTACGCAAAATGCTGAGGAAATAGATTTATGTTACCACTATTAAAAGAGAAGTTCAATCAATTACATTATTAAACACATGAAAGCATGGGATATATATATATTATACTACTAATACTAAGAATTGATGCGTATATATATAGAGATCACTATACTAATTGATTATATTTCTCATGGAAAAGGTGCAGTCTTTTTCATATCAGTGAGCTCCACGTCAATGGCAAAGCCCTTGCCAGTTTGCATCCAGTAGTTTGCATAAGGATTCATGGTTCTCTCTGGCCCTGCAATATCCATCCTCCTCTTTTCCAAATCCTTTGAAGAAATGCCATATTTTTCGTCCCTCTTCTTCACGAGTTCTGGTGCTACCATCCCCAAATTTACACCTTGTGGAGACATCATCAAAGCAGGTGCTCCAAGTGGAACCCTATCACCTGAACCACCGCAAAATGACATTTTCCTATGTAATGCAACAACTCGCGCGACATTAATTAATGCATGTATAACCGGTGATAGTAGATTATTTACCGTATTTGTGTAAACATAGAAAGATGAACCGAGCAGAAGTAGGGTTCAGACCAGTAGATCCTATTTCAATTATAGGGCTGGAGTTCTAAATGGAAAAGGACATTTGAAAGCAGAGCAAATTTTAGTAGCATAACGAAAAAGTCTTGCTCATGGGAGAATTGATGGGTGCATCAAAGATGACCATGGAACAAAGGATTAGCTCAGACCTCATTGTTTGCCAACTGATGAAGAAAGCCTTAATATGGCTTCAAACAAGCGAAAAAGACCGTTTTCTATCTTATTTGGTCAAACACGCCAGCTGCAATTAAAAAAATAGTGCTAATGAGCCAGATAAATTAAAGGGATGTGCAATGGCCTTCATGTAGCTGCTGCACCCTTGCTTCCTAGGTAGTGAAGTGATCTGAAGGTTAAATAAGACTAATATAGCTCCATTTTAAATGATCTGATTTTAACAGTAAATATTATTGCTGTCATTGGTGCATGAAACTTAGAAACTCTTCAAGTATTACCAAGAAGTACTCCTACTAGCTAGCTCTAGCTTGCAATAAACAAGTATAAGAAACGAAGTGATTCCTTTGTTGTGTTAATACTTAAAACATACCGTTCAAAAGAAGAAACAAAAGTATGATTTCTCAGTAGAAATTAAAGGTACGACTTGCCTCGATCAACTTGCCAGGTGCACCAAAACTTGCCATAAGTTGGAGCAAGATTCTTAAGTTCTTGCTTTTGGATCATCTCTGGAACTCTTGGGTTCACCCAAAGCCCTGCTATGATCTGTACTCAAAATATTCAGAGTTTGCAAATAGCCATTTTACCTCTAAAGTATTAGTAATTGGATAGTTTAGAATATCAAGAATTTAAAAAACAGTTAAATGACTAAATGGAAAGCAACTACCTCGTACTCATGACTGTGCCAGAGCTTCTGTTCCTCTGCTGGAAGAGTTTCAAAGATTCGATCTGATATTATATATTCTATGCCTGCACCAAAGCTAACCCATCAAAGGGAGAGTTGTCCAATACTAGTTTTGGCCTGTAATCCCCAAAGTCAATAAATTTTGGTATTATTTCCAGAACAACAATAGAATTACCAATAAGACGTCCTTTAGAATCATCAGAATCATAAACAGGGCACTGAAGGAAATCCTGATTGAGTCGAGTGAGATAGTGGTGCGTCTCGAGTTGTCGAGTGATGTCATGACTATACATAGCAAAAGTGCAGACATGTTGGGCCATCTGCTTGATGGGTTTGAAGGACTGCATCAGTTGAGCCCCTTTGTCTATAACATGCTGCCCAATGGACATTGATTTTCCTGGAGGAACAGAGCCGTCGCCCGGGGGCATTGCCCCTGCTGCTTCATCGCTAGAAGACATAATATGGTTTATGCTGAAATTGAGGAATACTCGACTTTTCTATGATTTCGGTGGCTACGTGGTGAGAATCATAGAGGTGATACAAAGCACGTGGATGCTTTGTCCGCATCCCACCTAGCATTAGGACGACTTTTGATTTGCTAAGCATGCCATGGATTAGGCTAAGGTACTACTTCCTTCGTGTTTTAATTTGTCCTTGTCTAGGGAAATAAACGAAAAATACATTAATATATTAAAATGCTCGAGGATTTTTCAAAAATTACTTCTCTGTCTATGAGGTAGTGATAAGATCTGACATGTGTTCATTTTATCCTTTTCATACTTCACTTATCGAATCCCACTCGATATGTTATTGTTGTTACTTTTTTCATTGTAATTTGTTTTTATTATTTTTATTAAAACTTGTTTATCAGAAAAAGAAATATCTTTTTAAAATGAACTTTTAAAAAAAAGTAAAAAGAACAAATGAAAACAAAGACATTTTAATATATTCTATCTATTTAAAATTACAAGATATAAATTATTTTTTAAAACTGCATATCAAATCAAAATGGACGAAATAGTAACACTAATAGATTAGAGGCCGGTTAATTAAATTTCAACATACTGATTAAGTTAAAAAAATTCGTAACTGTTGAATTACTTTAAAACAAAATAATGGGTAACTGTTCCTAATGAACTGGATTAGTAATCTAAATTTATTACATATATACGAGTATTGCTTGTTACAATGTCAAAATACTCGACTGCTGCCAATAGAAAAACAAACTATGTCGTTTGGTGCAAGGGATAATAATAAATAGTCATGGGATAAAAAAACAGTGAAGGGATAAAATTTTGATAGTTTGTTTGGTTGTCAAGTTTGGGATAACTTATTCCCCAATTTATACCATAGTGATGGGATAAGTTATCCCATATACATGGGGGATAACTTATCCCAGGATAATTAAATCCAGGGTAAGTTGTTCCCAACCAAACGACCCGTTAAGTAATTGTCATTATGATCATATACAATGAGTAAATATTTTTCTCATTTTGTTTTTCTATTTCCACAGCATCAAAATGGTTCTTTCGATGGCTAGTGTGCTCTTCAGTTTCAATACTGAAAGACGTAACCTCGATTGAATTTCAATAGTGCAACCACAACTTATCTAACAAATAAAATCATTAAAATCAAAGTTATTGAATTTAAGGAAAAAAAATTTTTGAACAAGTTTGTAAGATGCTGGAAATTTTACATAGTATACACCCAAGAGAAGTACACTGATCAGGTGGCTAGAAAATAGCCTAACAAAAATGACTGATCAATGCTTACATAATTTACAGAAGAATAACATGATATCTAGACTATCCAAAGAATGCTTTGATCTCAGATATAACAGAACTCATCAATAATTCAACAGGGAGTACTTCACTCTTAGCACAATTTTTCCTTTATCGACCCCAAGTTTAGCTCCTGTTACTAACCAGTGCCCTGGTGCATCCTGTGGCCCCTTTGACATTTCTGTCATGTCTACGATTTTTGCCAATTTCCCCATTTGGCTGGAAGTATCGCTTTTCTTGTTTTCGTTCTGAAGTGACGTTGAAGAACCATCAATCCTTTGTACTGCTGACAGGTTTGATGGACTGTGATCCCATACTGATCTTCTTATTGTACAGCCAGGTACCTTGGAAAAGAGGAGTTTAAGATGCAAGACACTCTTAGCACCAAAATCCCAAACGCCAAGCTGAGCCCCCGTCACAATGTGAACGCCAGAGAGATCTCCAATGGAAGTCTCAGTATGTTCAATTGGTGCTGTGCTTACATGGGAGAAATTTTTCCACTTGATTGGTTCGAACCATCTGCTATCCTGCTCCTCAGGACCTTTCCATTTTGGGGCACCTATGGCCATGTGTGCATCCCAGTGTGGTTGAAGGATCTTGGGAAGGGAAACCAGGTGCTGCAAATTGACTGAAAGACGGTTCTGCTTGTTACCTTCTAGGCTGAGCCTGAGTCCTGTCACTGGCTTACGACCCACTGTCACCTGGAAAAAATGGTGTTGTGATTTAGTGAAAGGATGATACTTGAACTTACAAAGAGTTAATATTGATCAACATTTATCTAGACAAGATTTCCACACTGATAACCATCCAGTAATAGTAGATCAGCTAGCTATTATAATGCATTTATATTTCCAAGTGCTTCCAGAGGTTGGAACTTGGAAGCGCAATGTTTTTGTCGTTTCTTGTTTGCTCAACTCATAAGCTCCTTCATGTTATGTTTAGATCCAGCTCATATTGTGACTTAAAGACAATATTTGGGACCATCAGAATAGTACTCCGATTAATCCATTATTTATGAATTGGTAAGAAAGCATTTCAACATCATTACAAGGTAAATGAAGTGTGGGAGCTATTCCAGGCAAGGTATCTTTTATGTTAAGCTTGAGCACGAGTTGCTTTGACCATGTTGGAGGGTTTCATTTTGCTCAAAATGCTTTAAATATTGCCCATGAATAAACAGGGGAAGTTACAAAACATGCATGTATGTGCATGAGTATATTCAAGTTTTGTTTCCATTGAAGTAACTTTTGTTTTCAAAGAGCTCTTGATATTCAATGCTGTGGGAATTGATTATGCTGATCAATTTACCAAATATTAGGGTAATGGTAAATGATATCTAATTAGTTCTTCTTTCCATATTGTTTTTGATTCATCTATGGCATTGCATAGCTTTCCCTATGATGATAGTCAAATCGTCATAATACAAGTAGCAGTGCTGGTGAATAGAAACTGATTCCATTAATTGGGGCAGTTGCCTATACAAGTCTTCATAACTACTCCAGTTTACTGCACTTGAGGCGAGGGTCCTCCGGAAACAGTTTTTCTACCTCCATGAGGTAGGGATAAGACCCAACATTAAGGACTATTAACTTTTTTTTTTAACAGAGGAATGTTCACGAGAAAATTTTGAGGTTGTGATTACAAATAAATGTATCAGTCGAGTCCTAAACTACATTAATATAGTAGAACCAAATGCATGTGAAGGACTGCTACCAGACAGTTGTTCCTAAATCCACATTCCGTAGTGACCATAGATGGACAAAGATCTCAGCAGTTAGATAGTAGGGACAATTTTAATCCTTCACCATATAGCACATTAGACTTATAGTCGATTTACCATTAAACAAGGAAAATCAACATTTTCTGAGCCGGTTCAGCTATTAGACCCTTAGGAGTCGTTTTGTTTAAATACAAGTTGTGATGGGATTAGTTATGATGAGATTATTTGTTACTGAGTGTATGGTTTGCAGTATTCAAAATAATATGCATTATATAAATTTTAAGAACAAATTATTTAATTACAAAAACACCCTTTATGAATGTGAAAAGTGATGTATAAAAAGAGTTTAATATTATTTGTCATTTACCTACTTTATCTGGGATAAGTTATCGGAGGATTACTATACCACCCAAGGGGAGGGATAACTTATCTAGTAGTAATTAACTAATTATTAATCCCGGGATAAGTTATCCCAGACTTGCCAACTAACAATAAATTGAGGCACTATAATTTAATCCCGGGACCATTTGGTGTTATCCTTCACACCAAACGACCCCTTAGGATATTGTACTCTGCCAGTATCCTACAAGCTTACTACATATGAATTCATCATAAAGTTACCATTGCACATCTTTTTGGTTTCACTCTTCTTAATATTTAAGAATGTAAAATAAAACAAACCCCATGTAATCCCATAAGTTTTCTAGAACTGGTAATATTACCAGTTTCAAAAAATAAGTTTTCTAGAACTAGTCCAGTTAGTACTTTCTCATATTGGTCCTCCATATGAAAGAAAAAAATTACAAGCACAAGGTACGTGCATGCAATCTTGGAAAAACAAGATTCTTCGGGAATTCAATGTTGTTACAAAATATGGTAACAAATCACAGACACAGAGATTTCAGAACATAATAGAATAATAAGGGTGATTGTACAATATTTTCTTTTATGTGCTTTGATTGATTTTCTTTTATAGGATTCCTTGTAATTGTATAAATAACTTGTATATTCATGAATAGAAGAACAATTTCTTCCATTAGGTTGCATGGTATAAGAGCCTAGGGCTCAAACTTTTTGTTTAGAAGTTCGAGTCTTTTCCTGGCAGCATAAGAAAAGTTTGGGTCACTCATTAGGAGTGGCAAATTTATCGCACTAGCATCATAAGAAGAGATAGAAGGGAATTTCTGGCCGGATAGGACATCTCCTGTCTAGGTGGCAGCAAATTTATGTCACCAGCATCATAAGAAGAGATAGAAGGAGATTTCTGGCCAGAAAGAACATCTCCTGTCTGGATGGCAGCAAGTGAACCTCACGCCCCAGCTGCACCTCGTTTCTGTCTTTCACTCACCGACGTGTGGTCTAGAATATCTGGGTTTTTTTTGGGGCTTACTGCTCCGACATCTTCTCATCAATCACAACACATTCTAGTATTCTTCTGGTGTTGAATCTCTATTCGAAGGTTTGTACTTCATCTTTTTTTCTGGTGTTCGGCTTTTGTTGCTACTAAGACTCATAAATTTGGGTTTCAGAAATTTGGATTCAAGAATTGGTTTAAAAAAACTGTTGTACAGTTAATTTTAGACATTCTGGTTATAGATCACTAGTTGCTTTTGTAGATCATCTAATTCTACAAAATATCATGTATTTCTTGAATTTGGTAGATTTATTTGAGAGGAACTGTTGGGTCAGACTTGTTGAACTCCTTTCATTCTCTGTCAAGAATTACACTAGATATATTGGTGAGAAAATGACTAAGAAGGTAATTTTTGTTTTGGTGCATGAGTATGCGGAATTCTTTCAATTTCAAAAATCACTTAAGGAACCCATTCTAGTTACTACATTTGCGGAGTCAAGAAAAACATGTTTTTTCTCCTCGTTGAACAAATGGGTGATTGATTCAGGTGCTATAAATCACATGATAGGTAATTCTAATATGTTTTCTAGCTTTCAACCACATAAAACACTTTCTCTTGTGACGGTAGCTAATGGTTCAACTTGTATCATTGTGGGATCAGGGACCGTTAAACCAACCTGAACTATTACCTTGTCATTTATATTAAGTCTACCAAAGTTGGCCTTTAATTTGATCTTTGCTAGTAAAATTATCAGAGAATCACATTCCTTCCCGATCATTGTTTGTTTCGTCACCTTACAACAAAGCAGGTAATTGGTAAGGGGGCATATATTCGATGATCTCTATATTCTTAGAATGGGAGCCCCAATTTAGTGCCTACTCCTGTATCGTGTCTCCATTCGAAGCATGTTGTTGCCTGGGACATCTTTCTTTACTATGTTAAAGAAACTCTATCTCCAATTTCAAAACACTTCTTCCTTGGACTGTGAGTCATGTCAGTTTGCAAAACACAATAGCATCTCGGTAGGTCCAAGGGTTAATAACAGGGTTGAGTCAACTTTTGAATTAGTTCATTCTGATGTTTAGGGACCATCTCCTATTGTTTCCAAAACTGGACATAAGTATTTTGTTACTTTTGTGGGTGATTTCTTTTGAATGACTTGGATTTACTTTAATAAGAGTCGTTTTGAAGTGTTTACTCACTTTTGTTCATTCCATGTTGAAGTTAACACTCAATTTAGTGCTTCGGTACGTATTCTACGGAGTAATAATGCCAACGAATGTATGTCAAAATTGTTTTAGTCATTCATGAGACAACACGATATTCTCCATTAGTCTTCATTTGTTAATATAGTATCTCAAAATGGAGTTGCTAAGAGGAAAAATAGGCTTTTATTTGAGATCGCTTAGGCAGTTTTATTCCAAATGAAAGTTCCTAAACAGTTTTGAGTAGATGTGGGCTCTACAACTTATTTTTGATTAATCGAATGTCGTCTAGTGTGCTTGTTGGTAACATGCCTTAGAGTGTTCTTTTCCCGAACAAGTCCCTATTTTTGGTGGAATCTAAAGTACTTGGAAGTACATGCTATGTTTGAGATGTCCGACCATTTGTTAGCAAGTTGGATCCTAAGGCATTGAAATGTGTTTTCCTTGGCTATTCTAGACTTCAGAAGGGTTATTGATGTTATTCTACTGATCTTGACAAATGTGTGGTGTCAAACGATGTGGTATTTTTAGAAACTACACCATTTCTCTATGCATCTCCCATATTTACTAGTCCGAATGAGGAAGATAAGTGGTGAGTTTATCAAGTTATCCACCCTTTGAAAGAACAATTAAATGATGTTCCTCTATCTCCAGTTCTTCTATTGAGCACCAATCGACTATTGTGCCCCTTTAGAACCCGTTTCATCTGTGCTAGCAAGACCACCAATTGTTCAAGTTTACTCGAGGAGCTGAGAGACCAATGAAACATGTCTTGATCCAATTCCTTCGTCTTCATCTCTTCTACCACCCGATTCTACAGAAAATTTTGACCCCCTATTGCTCTTCACCAAGGTACTCGTACTTGCAAATCCACATATTTCATTGCTAATTTTATTTTCTATGACCACTTATCCTTCGCACCTAGATCTTTGATTGTCTCTCTTAATTCTATCTCTGTGCCCAAAATAGTTAAGGAGGTTTTGGATCATTCTAGATAGTCTGAGGCAATGCTTGAGGAAATACATGCATTAGAGGAAAATCACACGTAGGATTTGGCGGGTTTACCTACAGGAAAGAAATAAGTGGGATGTAGGTGAGTCTTCACGATTAAAGTCAATTCAGATGGTTTTGTGGCCAAACTTAAGGCCAAACTTGTGGCTAAAGGCTATGCCCAAACTTATGGAGTAGATCATTCATACATTTCCTCTCCAGTTGCCAAACTCACTTTTACTCGCCTTTTCATTTCCCTAGCTCCTTCTGTGAATTGGCCTTTATATCAGATAGTTATCAAGAATGCATTTTTTCATGGTAATCTTCAAGAGGAAGTGTATATGGAGCAACCACCTGATTTTATTGCTCAGGAGGAGTATAGAAAAGTCTGTCACTTGAAAAAGTTTTTGTATGGCTTGAAGCAGAGCCCCTGAGCTTGGTTTGGCGAGTTCAATGAGGTCGTTCAGGAGTTTGGACTAAAAATGAGCAAAAGTGATCATTCCGTATTCCACCCGCAATTCGTAGTTGGAACTATCCTACTTGTTGTATATGTTGATGACATTCATCACAGGAAGTGATTACGCGGGAATCTCTTCGCTCAAGTCTTTCTTGCATACTAGATTGCATACAAAGGACTTAGGTCAGCTGAAGTACTTCTTAGGAATAGAAATAAATAGAAGCAAAAAGGGAATTTTTCTATCTTAGAGAAAGTATGTTCTTGACCTGCTTGTAAACATGGGAAAATTGTTCTTGGCTGCCAAACCTTGCAGTACTCCAATGGTCCCCAATGTGCACCTTATGAAAGATGAACTTTTGATGATCCAAAGAGAAACAGGAGGTTAGTTGGGAAGTTAAACTACCTCACTAAGACTCATCTAGGTATTGCCTTTGCAATAAGTATTGTTCGCCAATTTACGTAATGCCTACGATCAAGCACCGGGAAGATTTAGAACAGATTCTTTGTTACTTGAAAGGAGCTCCTGGATATGGCATATTGTATAGCAATCACGGTCACACTCTTGCTGAGTGTTTTGTTGATGTTGATTGGGCAGGATCCAAACTTGATAGAAAATCTACAACAAGCTATTGTGTTTTTGTTGGGGGGAGACTAGCATCGTAGAGGGGCAAGAAACAAAGTGTTGTATCTTGATCAAGTGCAGAATCTGAATATAGAGCTATATCACAATCTACGTGTGAGATTATGTAGATATATCATTTGTTATTTGAAATTGGAATGAAGCATTATACACCAACAAAACTCTGGTGCGGTAATCAGGTTGTTCTTCATATAGCATCAAATCTGGTGTATCGTGAAAGAACTAAACACATTGAGGTTGACTGTCATTTTCTTCGTAAGAATATTCAGGAAAATTTGATTGCCACTAGGTACGTGAAGACGGGAGGACAATTAGCTGATTTGTTCACCAAGGCATTGAATGGAACACGAGTTAGTTATCTTTGTGACAAGCTGGCGTGATCAATATCTATGCTTCAGCTTGAGGGATATGGTAACAAATCACTCAGAGATTTCAAAATATTACAGAATAATAAGGGTGACTGTATAATATTTTCTTTTATTTGTTTTGATTGATTCCTTTTATAGGATTCCTTATAATTGTATAAATAACTTGTATATTCATGAATAGAAGAACAACTTCTTCCATTAGATTACAAATGTCAAAAATTTCAGCTGTAGCTAGTAATATTTACAGAAATCTGGACAAAAGTATGAACAATACCTGGTCTGGGCTAATATACAGCTTTGGACCCATCAAACTGAACTGTAGGGATGAACATACAGGCTCCTTTCTTTGAAGGTTATTTTGCTCTGGAGCCCACACACGAGCTATTTGGAAATCTAAGAAATACTGTAAATCTTCTATTGGTGGCTTGTCTGGAAAATTATAATGAAATACATCAGACACGAAAAACATGGTTTGATAAATTTGACTCATATTTAGAACACAAACTGGAAATTCTCTAAGTCCACCCATGCATGGGGAAATTATTCGCATGTCAATTATTCAGTCTCCAAATACAGTTTTTCCCAAGGATGATGGACCCAGAAGTCCCATCAACTCAGAGAGCTGTGAAATCTTTTTTCCTAAAGAACATTAAAAAACTTGCAATGTGGCTTTTCTGCTACTCCCTTTTCCCATTTTATAGAACAATATTAATTTTTGGGATTCAAACAGTTATTTTCAAACATTTTCAAGTACTTATGACTACACTGTGAATACTATATGTGTAGTTTCTAAATACATAACATATATTTCACAAAAAATAAATACTCCCTGCATTTCAAAAAGAATGACCTGCTTTTCTTTTCAGTCTGTTTCAAAAAGAATAACCTATTTCCTTTTTTGGCAACACTTTAATTTTAACTTTCCACATGACTTGTTTAAGGCCACAAGATTAAAAGGTATTTTGGTACATGTGACATAACTTTAATTTAGGATCACAAGATTGAAAAGTCTTTTTTATTTTCTTATACTCCGTGTCAAGTCAAACTAGACCATTCTTTTTTAAACGGAGGGAGTAGATGTTTTGACCCAAGTGTTTCAGACACATCGTGCTCTCTGGGTTGGTGGGAGGACTATTTGAGGTGCATCTGAAGATGAAAGAGTAGCCCTCAAGAACTAAAGAAAAATCATTCTGGATTACCACTATTAGCTATTTTCTGGAGTTGTTCATTTCATTTAGAAAATCAAACCAATAGAGAATGAATGAAAATCTGCATGCACATGAAGAGGAATGAATAGTAATAGGATACAATACTCACATTCTAAGTATAACTCAATCGCGCGGCTCAGGTACTTAATTCCAGGCACCCCTTCAAGAAATGACACAATGGGAGTAAATGTCATGTTGATCACATCTGGTGATGTTTCTACAGTGCTTGCCCACTTGTCATGACTCTGCTCCAGGTCATCACCTCCTCTTCTGCGAAAAATAACTGTAACATCCTGCAGTAGGATAATTCCAATAATTTTGAATGTTCAATTAACAGAAAATGTGAGCATGTTGAAGAAACATATTTCAATAAGCCAGTTAAACACTATTGTATCCAAAAGCCTACCATTTGAGAGATAAGATGTGCTAACCTTGTCCTTATATCTTAAAGGTCCGGCAGTTGAGAGATTCTTCGAATCAGAGAACCTCTGATCTCCAATGTCTTTCACATAATTTTCAATGTCTGAAACTAACAAAGGAGATGACTGGTGTTGTTTAATATAAACTACATCCCTACCACCGATCGTTGCGGAGGTGACAATATGGGTGCCGTAGTTTTCAATAAAGCTGAAAGAAGAATATCCACATCAGAAACAAAAAAGAATCCAAATTGAATTGATGCCTTAATATATTCTTGGATCAGTGGGGTTTCTCATACAGATATCGATAAGCAGGCCTACTTCAAAAAGCAGAAAAATCAGAGTTCAGCACATTTTGAGAATATTATACATCCACAAGTGTAATTAAGTTGTTGGCAAAAGAAGCTTGAATTCAAAAAATAAAATAAAATAAAATATAGTTGCTCATCGCTATTAAGGTTAATAACAGTAAGAATATAAAGGGATTACAATTTGGAGCACAAGAATATCGATGGTACTGGAGCATGGGAACCTATAAATTGTTATAAAGTGGAAACTGCTTATTTTCTTTAATGACTATTAGAAACAAATCTGAATGCGATAACACGTTACTGAAGAAATAATAGAGTACCATTAAAAATCAAAATGTGAAGTGTAGGCTGATGTTAGATACCTTGCCAGTGATGCAGGATCCCAAGAGTATGGAACAGCACGCTTGATTTCATCCCGTAGAAGTAAATCTAACTTCACTAATCTCACTGTGAAGAGTGGAATAACATGTCCAATCATGGCAAGGGATTTAGTAGCTGCCGCATCATGTTGCCATGAACCAGTGAAGTTAAACATGGAGTTAAAGCTTCCAAGTGGGACATCTCCAGATATATTGGAGATTGCATTGAAGTATTTTGCCATCTGAAAAATCAAGCATGAGGCAATTTAAATACATAATTAAGGAGACAGGAATAAACTGTAAACATCTCCTGCAAGTACTCGATGGAGAAGGAGCTAGGTTGGTATCCTGGAAAGAAAGCAAAAGACCAGCTTATTTTTGGAGGGGAAGGTCATCAACATTGTGTTTTTAAACTCTTTCAATTTTCATAGCTGGTGAGTCCCTTCCCGCGTGCACTTTGATTACACCTCCCCTTCTATTAGTATATAAATTTGACAACCAGAAAATAACCTCAAGAAAATGATCATGGAAGAACAACCAAGAGAGAATCTTTGACGAAAGATAGTTTCTATGGTTTAGAAAGAATACATATTGATCCAGAAATAACATCTTTCCATACTGAAGTAGCAAAAATAGCCACTGGGAAACTAAAAACTATTCGCTTGGCTATATCTCGTGCATTTTCAACAATTTCTAGTTTCTATATAAGGTGGCAAGATGATATCTTGCGAGTCACATATCGATGACTCTTGGCCTTGACACAAATAAACGCGTCAAAAGTTCCATATAGGTAAATTCTCAAATTCTTTCAAGTTCATTAAAGTTTTATGCACAGCTCCTTGAATGCCCATTGAAGATTACTGTAGAAACCATTTTATTATCAATATTTATCATATCATCATCCTATCCTATATTACTAATAGTGGGAAGATCTTAGTTTCAAAGTTGGATTACCATTTTGACCCCTATGCTAAATCCAATTACCAAAATGCCCATTAAAAGTTGATCTTTTTACCCTTCAACCTATTAATACCTTATAATCTTTTTTGTATATAAATGTAAATACTCATTTAATAGATATTGTAACTGCATAGACTATTAATATTGTACAATGTATATTGAATCAGCCACAATAATGTCGTACAAGGACATTATTGAAACATTAAACTTATTCATAGTTATGGTGTAACAGTTGAGTTTCATCCGCTTCTTCAAAATGAAACGGCAATGTTGTACTATGTCTTTGGTTCCTTTCCAAACTTCTGTTTATTATTGGAATTTAATGCATAATGCATGTGATAGTAATTGAAATTTTGGAATGCTATGCTTTTTGGAATTCAAAAAAGTCTTTCAAGAGCAATGAATGGTCTGCTTTGATTTGTAAAGTTCATGAAGACTCCAAGTATTTATATTTGCAGTAAGTGAAATTTTGCTGCTATCTTGATCAGTCTGTTGCATGAATTTGTTCCTATCCAAGTTTTTTATTTTTTGTAGTTGCTTAGGTGAAATCTATTCGCCTTTTCTGTTTCAGTTTTAATTGTTCTATAATCTTTGGACTGTGTTCTCTTTAATATAATGCACACATGTACTGATATTTGTGCATGTAAGTTTTTTGCTTCGAGTATTTTTATGATTTTTTGGTGTTTCTTGTCACACTTTAAAGATTTATTTGTAATTATACATTTTAACTCATTACACACATGTTTTCATAGACTTCTTAATCATTTTAAAGATGAAAAATTACATGGGACACACGTGCAACGCACGTGTCCAGAAACTAGTCAGTATAAACAAGTAGAGACCCCTCCAAGTCGTGCTTCAGGACAACCTGAAAAACCCAGCATTTTGAGTAATACAGACAATCCCACTTAACCAATCCAGGAAAATAGACACCAAAAAAGGGTCGTAAATAAGTGGCAGACTACCAGAACCACCATCTTAAAAAATATACAGTTGGCTTTCTGGAATAGCTACTCTAGAAGGAATTTGGTTGTCATTTCTCCATCCCTGTGAATAACTCGGCCATGAGGGTTGGTGAACTTTTTTATCTCTCATTTTTTGGAACATATATTCCTGCAGCAACTTAGCTTACATTTACAGAACCACACCCCTTAAGTCAGGATGCAAAAGTTTCTAGGTGTGCGCGCTGTTTTCATTTCACTCTCATATGCTTAGGAATAGTCTGTCTATTCGACTGGTGTGTTTTATTAGACAATGCTCCCACCTCATTTTATGTTAGTACTTTTTTCAAAAGATTTAATTAGTTGATCTTAGTTCTGTTAGGCTGGTGAAACTATTAGGACACTGGTTGTCTGCCACAATTGTCACTAAACATTTGGCACCTCATAATCCTATAAGCCAGCTTGTGACCAGGATTTGATTGCTCAACATATCACAAGACCGTTCATTGTTTTCGCACAGCCAAAACTTTCCATTGTGAAAACTCAGATCTTCTACGTAGATCTGATCTTTTCCTTTCACAGTTTCACTAAAATATGTTAGCAAGTGGTCCGTCCGTCTGACTGCTATCCCATATTACATCAAATCTCCAAAACAAGTATTTGTTCCCATAAGTTTTCACCGAGTTTCTGATTAGTTGCTATAGCCAATTCTAAACAAGCAATAAGTAGAATAATTATTGTCAACCATCATGCCTCCTAACTTTATACACCATAACATTCTATCTACACAAATGCATCTTCAGTTAGTTGGTGACCACCCTTATTTACCTCTCATCAATAGTTCTTGCTGTTACCAATTATATCTCTACAATGTTTAGGACATCCGGTTCAGTGATTCTCATACGAGTTCAAGATTTGAACCAAATTCAATAGATCTTGCTACATTATGTGCATGTGTTACTAGGTAAAGTTTTAATATTCAAATAACAGACGAAAGTTCCAATTGAATATAGATTAGAGGAACCATAAAAACGCTTTCAAGTAATTTAATGCACACACTAAATCACAGCAGTGTGCAATCACTATAATCGAGTAATCCGACACTCCATTAAGCCTAAACTAGAATTGTGTATCTTGTCTTGACCATCATTACCATATGAGACAAAAACAAGAAATTAATAACAAAGCTATTTATTTAACAAATGCAGAAACAATAACCTACTAAACAAAATTAAGAAATTGGAACACCAAGCACTGCCAATTTAGGGCATCATTTAATTAACTTAAAAGATGAGGACCACACACTTCAAATTGATCAATCAAAAGAAACACTAGGGAAACTGAAACCTGACCTCATGGAAGGTACAAACGGGTGTGGCCTCAATGCATCTCATATCTTGTGAACATTCAATGTCCACAGTAACATTTGGAAGCAAAATACCCCCATCTGGATGCAAAAGATCCACACGATTTTCCTCATCAAGATGAACTAAACGAGACCCTGGAGCCCCTTTACAATAGAGAAGCCTAATATCAGAAGTGACATCAAATCCCCTACCCAGAGCTTGGATTGAGTTGCTGAGAGTAGTAATCAAAGCATCTGAGGCTAAACTCTTCTTGGGGTTTGAATCCTCCATACAAAGATTGTTTATTGAGAAGAAACACAGCAGAGTACTGAGGGTGACTTGTTCTTCATTCCAATTCCAAATATTATCAACAAGTAGTTATAAAGATTGAAACTTTATTCTCTCTTTTGTTCAATGGAAAGCAATTTCTTAGGTGTTTTTGGTGAAATTGTTTTTTTCTTATTTTTGGCTGTTTTGAATGTTGTTGTTTGGTGAGTCAGAGGTTGGACTTTGGACTTTGTGAATTAGTTGGTGTTTGTTCATTTGAATGTAATAATGGCAAACAAAACGCGTTGCTTTGTGTTGCTTCAAGATTCCCTATTTGACCAGTCTTCTATTTTCTTTTTCCATTAATTTAAATTTATATTTTAAAATGACTTGTTCAATGAATTTTGTTTTATGACAAAATAGATCTTTAATTTTTTTGATAAAAAAAAAAAACATAAATCTAATCATCCCAGTATCTCGTCATAATTCATGTTGGTTGGCCTTCCATTTTCTTTCTTCAACTTTTTTTTTTAGACACAAAATTTAAAAAAATTACAGCTCTCATTGTATAGTCAATATATATTTATGTATTATAATGTATATTTAATGTATATCTCATGTATAAGTAATATACATTAGTGTATATTTTCTTTAATTTTTGACAATCTATATTGTATAATTTCGCCAATTTTAAATTATTTTTTATATAAATAAAACATGAACTATTTTTTATAAATTTTTTACCTCTTCTCTAAATATTTTATGTAAAAAAGGGGAAAATGTTGCTTTATCTTTTGTTTTACCACTTTATTATTATAAGAGAAAACTAAAACCATTGACTTCTTTTTTGGACGTGAAAAAGAAGGATAAATATTCTGTTTTTTAAAAATTGTTCTTTTCAATGTAAAGGAAGTGTCTTCCCTCTTCTTTTCTTTTACAAGTCAAAAAAGAGAAAACTACTTTTCTATTCCCTCCGTACGTGATATTAAGTTCAAAATATATATATGTAACACTTTTAAATTTATGATTTTTAAGTATAAATATATCAAAAAATTTATTAATATTATGAAAATATATTAAAATGTCATTTATTCTTATAATCTTAAACATGCTATAGAAAAAATTAAAATTTAAAAAATTGCTTTAAAAAAAAGAATTTACTCTCTATCTTTATAAGATAGTGATATTTGTGGGATTTCATTAGGTATGTTATTATCATTATTGTTGTTAAAAAAATATTATTTTAAACGAACTGAAAAAATTAATAGATAGAAAATATAAATTTTGTCTCACTTCTGTACCAAAAGGCAAATCAATTGAGCATAGTGTGATGTGCAATAGTTTGATTTTCACCCAGAATATGAACCACACTTCCCTCTTTATTGAAAGTCAAAGTAAATCAAAATCAAATACTATTGTTGAATTTTCTTAAAGTTGCACCATTTTTATAACTCTTACTTTTTTAACTTTGGAAAATACTCTTTCTATTTCAAAATAAATGAATTTTTTTATTATCTTACACATATAAAAAAAAAAAGAAACAAAGACAAAATTTAATCATGTTTTTTTAAAAAATTCTTTTTAAACACTCATTTAATGCATCATCTATTTCTAATACAAAATTCAATCTAATAAATTAAATTAATGAAAGATAAAATTGGAAAAAAATTTCAACATATCCCTTAAAAAGTTAACAGTTCAATTATTTTGAAAATTTAAAAATTCTTCAACAATTCATTCATTTTGGAATAGAGGGAGTAGCTCAAAACATAAGAAAGAAATGAATCTAGCGTTGTTTAGATGGTAAGAAAGTTAAAAAGGTAGAAGGTTTATGGATTGATGTGTATGCTATTTACTTTTAGGGTTGTTTGGAATTGAATTTGATGTAATTAAGTGTAATTATACTGTTTAACCTATTTAGTTAGATAGATAATTACTTGGTCAACAGGTAATTGAGTGTAATTAACATAGTGTAATTATACTTTTCAATTTATAACGAAAAACTGTGAGTTATTGGTACGTACACAGTGTTATTAAAACTAGTTATTTTTTAATGTATTTCTTTTATGTCTATTTTTTTCATTTTAATTTACTTTTTATTATTTTAAATTCTTTTTATTTTTATTATTTTAATATTTTCTAAAACTATATTTTTATTTGATAATATTTATTTTTCATTTCCTTCTCATTCTCAACTTTTACTTCACGTCATTTCATGCAATTTTTCATATTATTATTTTTATTTATTTATTCTATGTTTATTGTTTTTTCATTAACATGATTTTATTAGTATTCAAAATTTTAAATTAAGGTTGTATAATTGAACAAAGTTATAGAATTGTGATTTTTTTTCTTTTAAATTATATTTATGTACGTTATGTTGAAATTTGATATAAGAGTGTTATGCTAAATTTTTTATTTTGATTTAATTTAGAACTTATATTATATTTTTAGTTTAATCTAATTTATTAGTATTGACTTGATATTTCACTTTACAAGTCATTTATTCATTAGTTATATTATTTTTTATCAAATACTTCAATAATTTTACTATGACGGTATATTCATAATATTTAATATTTTTATCAAACATGCATTCCATGATGTTCATATAAATATTGTACTTTTAGTTTTTATGATTAATTTAATTAAAATATACTAATTCGTAAAATATAATTTTTTTTTATAATATCAGTTAAGAGCATATGTTTACTAATTAATATATTTTCAAAAGACATTATATATCTTAAATTTTTAATTTAATATTATTTATAAATATCTTTATTTGTCTAACATAAAATTAAATTTTAAATAATTAATTTTTATTTTTAAAATTCAATATAATCTTGTAATTATACTTTGATATATAAATAGGTCACAGTAAATTACTAAGTTAGTAATTACAATCCTAATAATTACGCTAATTCTAATTATCAAATCGCTTTCAAAACAAACTCTTATTATCTTTTTCTCATATAGTAAAATCAAAGAATGTCCGATCAAAATCATTATGTTGATATTCCTAATGTAAATTATACGTTATAGACTTTTTTTTTTCTAATAATTTTGTCAAAGGCGTGTTGATTTTTAAAAGTCAAGTTGGCTATATAAATTTTATTTTTGAAAGTGCATGAATATGCCTCGTGGAAATTGGACTAGTTGGTTAACCAACTAAAACGAAAGGTTTAATTTTTAATCATGCCTATGGAGTATGGACCATAGAAATTGAAAAATTAAATATACTTATTAAAAGTCAACTAAGTATAAAGTTTGGATTTGGATTTGCTAAACCCACAGGAGTTATAAATAGAAGAAAACATCTAGACACAACTTAAGATATTTATAGCAAATCAAAATCAGTGCATATATGTTATAATATATGAAATGCAATATATATTTATATAACAATAAAATAAAATAAAATGTCAAGCTCAGAGTAGTAGATTGAAGTGATTACACCCAATAAGGTATCCGATAAGCCAAAGATGTAGATTGATTCATATGAAGCAATTATTATAATTATTTTACAAATTAAAGTTTAGGAAATAATTTTAATATAGAATGATTCCAACATGAACATTAAATAAAAAGGCAAAGAGATATGTCTTATAAGTGAACCCCAGAATGTCAAACAAAAGGTAAAATAATCTTGATGATACAAAATGTATCACTTTGGAGACTAGTAATTTCTTCTAATTTGGTTATTATTCTTGTACGGATAAATTTACCTGAGCTCCTACGATTAAGGGTGTGACACAATGATCAATAAAATTTTTTTTTAATTTTTTATCCAAGTATTGATATATAAAGTTACTCAATATCTCTATTGATAAGAGAGCGAGTAATAAATAAGGATAATTAAGCAAAATGCCTTTTGATTATAAATCCTTTCTCAAAATAGCTCAATTGTCAATTTTTGAAGAAAATTACAAGCAAGCTACAATTTACGCTTCTTCTCACCTTCTTTGGTCTTCTTCTTACCGCCATTACGGGCGTCTTGTTCTTTGGTCCTGCTTCTTTTTTTATGTTCAAAGATCAAATTTTAAAATTAATGTGCCACACACGTGAATAATTTTGAGTGAATGATATATTAAGAAATTTAAAACATTGAGAGGAACTCATATTTAAATTTTAGAATTGTTTAGAGGAAATTTGAGTTAGTTGATTGCAAGAAAAAAAAATCAGTCTGAAATATATATTTTATTGTATCAAATGTATATAGATGTATATGTTATTCATGTAATTCAATAGTAGTGCAAATATATAAAAAATTATAAAATCAAAATATCTGAGTCCACAGAATTCACTGTGTGTCCTTAAGGAATTTAATCTCTTCATTGTATTCGGGGATTGTGATTTATTTTCTCCCAAGATAAAATAGATGATCTACTACAAAAATAACGGTATCTCAAACTCTTCTAACTTCAACGAACGCAAAAAAAAAAAAAGTAACGTATTCACATGCAAACTCAATTTATGTGTAAAAAAATGTACGCAAGAAAGGAAGAAAATCAATATCGAAAATGGAGAGGAAACCTCTCTATTTATAGTTAGTAATGAGTGTCGTATTCAATAGGCATGACATCTTTTGGGAAAGAGAATGCCTGTGTGGAATTTTACGCGTAAATTTTGAAATTTGATTAAACTAATTTTGCGAATTAATTTAATTAATAAATAAATAAATAATTTATGAATTAATTAATTAATAATTCACTTAAATTAATTCATCATTAATATCAGAAAAGAAAAATCTTGAAATTGATTAAAATAATTTATCAATCAATTACATCATTTGTCAAAATCGTAGCCGTAGCTGTAGCCGAGCGATGATGACGACGGCGCAAGGGGTCCTCTCTACTTGACTCTTTAAGAGCTAGAGAAAGTGTTTCCTAATATAAGATCAAAATTTTTTCTCTATTCTACCAATAGAAGAAATGATTCTTCATTTTCCCTGTACTTGGTTCTTGAGTCCTCCACATTTTCTTATTTTTCCAATCCACTCTTTACTTAAACCTAATAGTATATACTTTCTTTGATATATAGTTACATATTATTTATATTTAAGTATACCCTATTTATACAACATCAATATATATATATATATATATATAACCATTTTATTCAAAATAATTTTTGTTGTATATACATATATTTAGCTAATTCTGAATCATTTTTTCGTGTAAATGAAAACCTGACTACATTTGATTCAAATGAAACTACTATATTTTGATATAAATTTATCCTTAATTTAATAAAAAAATGTGTGTTAAGCTTAAAATCAAATATTCCATCCCCAATTTTAAATACCCAAATTTTCTAAAAAGTTTATTCTTTCCCAATGAATTTCATATATTTTTTTTATAGAAGAACAAAAATGAATCCAAAGATTTTTATTAGACTTTCATTCCTTATAGTTATTGAATACAATTTTAACTTCTTTTCTATTGGTTGCCATATTAGTCTCTAGCATTTGCTCAACAACTTTCTTTCTATATAATTTATTCATAATGGTTAGCTATTTATATATAACTAGGTAATCTATCCGCGCTTTGCGCGGTTATATTTGACCTTGTTAAGCTTAAGAATAATTTTTTTAATAATAATTAAATATATAGACAGAATATGAAGTCAGAATTAAAACTTTAGTAGTATATTTTCCTCAAAATATTTACTTTTGTCTTAATAATATAGTCGAAGCAAAAGGAAGAAATGAATGTGAAGAATTTTTTTAATCCCTGTGTGCATTTAGCTCTTGTTTGAAAAACTAATCGAGTCTTGTTTGAAATTGCAATATAGCTCTCTGGGTTTTTGTCACGACCCAAAATGGGTTGTGAGTGGCACCCACACTTACCCTCCTAAGTGGGCGAACCAACGATAAAAATTCCAACTTATATTATCAATTCACTTATAAAATACGATATTAATGCGGAAGTTCAAACTTATAAAAGTAAGAATAATAAAACCTACTAATTCTTTTACATAACATTCCCCAAAACCTGAAAGTCATCACATCAAGGACATCTAATCTCAAATACTAAGTCTAAGAGTAGCA
>JBCEWC010000793.1:0-49331 GCA_038996855.1 Solanum aculeatissimum | reverse complement strand
TGTCATCTATTATTCTTATGATATGAATGTTGGAGATTTGATTGACTATGTGCTTATGTGGTAAGTCCCATAACCCCGGTGTGCCCCCATAGTTTGAGTCCCAAGTCCACAATTTCCTAGAATCTATATGTTATGTGTTTATTTCCCGCGCTTCCGAACCGATGATGAGTGTAATGATGCTATGATAGCTTAATCGAGGACTTTCGGGTTCTCCTTCTCCATGTCACATCTAGGCCCCCTATCCGGGTCGTGACACTAGACCTGCATTCATGGAGTACATGTCACTTCTAGTCCGCATTCGTGGGTGAACTATCCGCATTCATGAAGCATTCAATATTGAGGCTTCCACTTTCGCAATGCATTGAATTATCTTGAACAGTGACCTCTTTTAAGTGACAAATTTTATTATTTTTCCATCATTTTTAATATTCCAAGCTTCATTTTTTAGAGATTCTTCAAGATTTTTCAAGAAAACTCTATTGGACAACTATTTTCTAACCTATTTCCTTAATTGCAATTGATCAAATTGTGTTTTTAACATAGAAATTGGACATTATTTTCTAATGCTAAAGTGGTAATTGTGACCTCATTTTAACTTTATTTTCTAATCATTTTTCACCATTGGAGTCCTTATTACTCGAGGAGTGTTTTCATGTATTAATTTTCAAATTTCGAGTACTTTTTTTGACATGGAAATTTTTTATCATTTTACCCTTTTAGCCCAAATTAATTGATTTTAGTTTCAATAGGTTCATTATGTGATTGTGATGCTATATTTTAATAGATTGAGGTGATTCAGAGTATCGTAGAAATGGAAAACCTTTAGATTTGACTTGATTTGACACTTCTACTAAGGCAAGTGGACTTCTAACCTTTTGTTAATTATGACTGAACCTTGTGCTATCCTGTGTGATTATATTTGGGTGATTTGAGGATTGAAATGGGTTAGATTGATACTATTGTAGGCTTTGACAATGGAAATTTGGTTTGGATAATTGTAACATTGTGAATCCTTATACTTGAGCTATAATTGTTGGAATTTTAAATTACTTGATGTTGACATTGAGATTGTAATGATATTTAAATTATGTTATGAATATTTGAGGACTTGTGAAGTATTCAAAAATTAAATGTTATATTAAATGATTTGAGTGGACATCTTGCATATACTCATCCTTATGAACATTATTATTGTGCTACGATTACATGCTTTCTTGATGTTCCATTGATGATAAAAAGCCGAAGGGAATTGGTTCTTGCTAGAAAAAGAAAAGAAATGAAAATCCAAAAGAAAATAGTTCCGACTAGAGAAAGAAAAGAAATGAAAAGTCTAAGAGAAATGGTTCCGGCTAGGTATAAAAGTAAATGATGAGGGAAAACAATTCTGACAGATACATGGTCCATGTGAGGCCTAACTGGGTTCCGTTTTGACATGATCAGCGAATGTGTATCGTTGGATAGACATGCATCACGATTATTTGACATTGCATCGCATAGTTTGCATTCTATTTCATTCACTTCATCTCATATCATTCTTTCTTTATATTGGTGTATGTATAATGTATGACAATGTGAATGCTTTGGAACTTGTAATTGGATAAGATTGTACTACTGAAAAACAATGATACATGTTAATAAGTTTAGCCTTATATATTGTAAAAACTGGGTTATGTGGAAATTGTGAAAGCTCATGTCTTTGAAAAATTATTGTATCACTTGTTTATGGAATTCAATTGTATATTATGAGACTATATCACTTGTTTATGGAATTCAGTTATATATTATGAGACTATGGCATATGGTATGTTGTTGCATATGTATTGTTGTTCTGCGGGACCTTTCTGAATGCAAGTGTGTAGTTTCGCAGTATGTGGTTGGGTGGATAGGAGTACTTGTGTTCTTCTTTGCTTTACATTAGGTCAATTTCCATTTGTTTCGTACCATGTTATTTGGTGCTCATCCCCTACCTATATTTTGATATGTTGTGAGCCCGGTCCGTCTTTCTAGACTTCATAGCTTCAAAAATGAGCTTTTGGATCTTTCGAGAACTACTTGTCTCTTCGGCAGGCCTTCGGGGATTCTAGCTTTATGTTCGTTCTATTTCAGGAATAGACATTAAGACTTTTATTTCATTTAAGTATTCTCATTATTGAGGCTTGTACATGTGACACCAGTTCTGGGATGGTTGTAATTTTTGTTTCCTTATGCTTATCTATCATATTAGACTTTTTATCTTCCACTTTTATTGTTGCTTTGGGTTGTTCAATGTTGGGTTGGCTTGCCTTGGTGGGTTAGGTGAGTGCCATCACACCCAATTTTCGAGTCATGACACAACGACTGCGAAGGTCACTTAAGTTTCCTATATATTATCTTTCAAAGTCATGATCGAATCATTTTGGGATTCTTTAAGATATGATTTCTCAGCCATCTCAAGCCCAAATTTAGAGATTCAAAGGCCTATTCTAGGGGGGTTTCACAAAGAACACGTCAATGAGCTCAAAAATTAATTTGGAACTTCTATTTTAGTGTGGCAGTGATCAGAGGCGATTCAGGTGAAAAAAAGCTCTGGCAAAGTATTCTGGAAGCGCACGTGATTGGCCTACAAGTAGGATATGGCATTCCCTTCTTTAGATTGAGCTAGAATGTGTGAAATCATGTTGAGATAGATCAAATTTGGGTTGAGATATCTTACTTGTATATCTTAAATGTTGTAATCCTTGTTTTAGGCCTATTTTGGGTATTTTGGGTAATTGAAAGCATGTGACTATTTCTATTATTTGTCAGTTCTTAAAGTTCTATCGGTTTGATGTATATGTCATTGTAGAGCAAGTCGGTCTTAGTGTAGATTGATGTAAACTTGGTTTAGATGCCCCATTGTCATCTTGATTGGCTTAGATACTTGTAGAATGACATCGTAGACTAGAGTTTGGTAGTTGGGCCTTACCTAGGTAGTAACTTTGCTCTTATGAATACTTTTATCCATAATTTTCCAAGTTTCACAACTTTTGAGAAACATTAGTGACACTAGACTCTGTGTTTGACTTGCTTTCAGTTTTGGTTGCAGCTTAAGTAATTATCGGTTCATTCTATTAAGAAAAGGCAATTATTGAAAACCATTAAAGTTCAGTTTATGATCGGAGTAATTGACACCTATGATTAAGTTATGTACGAGTTTCTAGGTACTAGGCTCAACCTTGACCATTTTAGACTATGGTAAGTAGTTGAGTAGCGGGTTCGACCTTCATATGTTTGAGAGTTCAAATGAGTGTGTAGGTGTCAGGCTCGTCCTTGACCATCTTAGACTATGACAAGCATCCATGTACTAAGCTTAACCTTCATATTTTTGATAATCCAGACAAGTATTCGGGTACCAAGCCTAGCCTTTACCATCTTAGACAATTGCAAAACATTCAAGTACCAGGTTTGGCATAGATCCAATTGAGAATTCAGATGAGCAGTTGGGTCCCAATCCCCACCTCAGTACATAGATCACCTTTGTACCTTTAGTTTTCATGGATTCTTGGATGTTAAACTAGGTGTGGATCTTCAATTTTAGAGTTATGAATTCCTTACTGACTAGTTGTTGCAGTCATATCTATTTTGTGTATTTGATGTTCTTATGAAGGTCTGGTTGGTGGTATCTAGGTTATCATTCTTAGCTAGATTTTTGTTGTTCATGTGATTGTATTTGTCATACTGTAGATGCTATGGTTTTACAGCAATGTAGGTTTATTCCACTTTTTCATATTTCTTTTTCCTTTCTTGCTCAGTCGACTTATGATGCATACTTGGTACCTAGAATTTTGGTACTCATGCTATACTTTACATCTACTTTCATGATGTATGTCTGTGTTCTAGTCATCACTGCTAATTTATCAAGACTACTGCAGTCAATGCCGGAGACAAGGGTGAGCACCTACTATTTTGGGATCATTTCTATCTTGTTCAACTTGGATGGAATATGTTTTTGCCTTTTTAGGACTTTCATGTTATTGCATTATTTTTTGTCCCACTTTTTTGACTTGTACTCATCTTTATTTTGTAGCATCTCTGTACTTGTGACTTCTAGGTTCTAGGGGGCATTATTTATGTATATATTTAGTTTTTCCTTCTATTTTATTGTTTTTATTTTATCTTTGACTAGCTTTTTCCCCATTACACCCATTGCTTATTGTTACAGGCTATAAGTTTGGCTTACCATCCATTGAATTAAGGTAGGTGCCACAATGACTTGAGAAATTAGTTTATGAAAAGTTTCTATCAAATCCAGGTTCAACGGTCTCACTTGTACAACTAACGCCTAGTAGAGTTTTGCAAATCAGTGTGGAGACATTTGTAACCCATTCTCGGGAGGCTACAAGTTGTTTGTAGTAAAACCCTCTATGTTGTATTATATCATGTAGTGTTTGTCTTATTGGTTACATAAAATCTCATTTCTCACATTCATTAATAGGGATGATATGTACATATGGTACTACCAGTGATGATGATCTGCTAGGACCAGGTAGGCCTAAAGGCTAGCCTATAAGCAGGGGAAAGGGTGCAGCACTAGCCCCCAATGCAAATATAGCTCTTGATCACGTGTGGAAGCATCACGATACCCCTATTATTCTTAATTCAAAAGACGTAGCAGCAACAACATAGCCCTCAGCCACACCAGTCATGGCTCCAGCTCTATAGACGACTATTGCTCAGGTTCTTGCTCCCCAACACAAGCTCCCCATATGCTAGCATCGCAGGATCAGTCTGCACTATCAGTATCTAAGGTTCTACCACCCCCAAGACCCATAAAACCCCAACTAGTTGACTAAGAAGAGCTATGTCTTTATAGGAAAAGAAGATTTTAAAGGTATTTCAGAGGACCCTAATATTTTTTTGGAGCTATTAGTAATGATGCCATGAAGGTTTTTACTACTTGCTAGAAGCAACTTCAATCTTTAGCTCTTGTGTAGTCCAAAGGAGCCAACTTCACTGCTCATTAGTTTCGTGGGCCATCCAGTTAGTAGTAGTGCTCCTATCAACATACCATATCCATGAGATCACTCCCTTTGACATATGCAAAGTCTTTAGAGGTCTTTCTGATAAGATTCAATACTAGGAATGTCAGAAACTAGCTTCAAGTTTAGTTCATGACGCTAGAGTAGGCTTTTTTAATCATCTCAAAGTATGAGGTTAGATTCCATAAGCTCTTTCAGCATGTCACTATGATTCTACCCACAAAGGATGAGAGTGTGTGGTGCTTTGTGCATGGGTTATGTATTCTGTTGAGGATATAGACTAGGAAATTGATTTTGGTAATCCTCTTATTTATTGATGTTGTTGAGCCTGTATGATAGAGCACATTCATCACGAAGCCAAGAGGGAAACAATAAGAGAGCCAAAAACCAAGATAGCTTCAATAGGTCCTAGACATGGAGCAGGAACAGTTATGATAGACCCCATCAGAGTTCCTAGGAGGGTAGATAATAGCAGGGATAATCATGTTGGCCTATTTAGGTGGCTTTGTTGGTCTCAAAAGGTGTTCAACCCCTTTTGAGTGGTTCTAGTGCAAGTCAGATTTCGAGGGGATCAAGTTAACTTTATTCTTACTGTGGATACGTTATAATATGGATCTTAGCTTCAGGGTGTTATTTGTGTTGTTCAGTTGATCATTGATTCATAAAGTGCCCTCGTCAAGTTATATTGAGACGAGCAACACCTTCTCTACCTTAGGGTAGAGACTAGAGTTAGGGTTGAATAGGTGGAGATCCGACACAGGTATGTGGTGGTATCCAGTAAGGTATTAGGGAAGTTCCGTAGGGATATAGGTCGGGTGGTAGGTTAGACGATCACGGTGAAGGTCGACAAGGCCATTTTTATGATATACCAGTAAAGGTCTTATCACAAGTACTATCTTTATATGTGAGCAGACTACTTCAACATTATTTGATCCAAGTTATATGTATTCATATGTATCTATATATTTTGCTCCCTGTTTATCTATTATTTATGAGCCATTAGAGGTATCATTGCATTTTTAAACTCGAGTAGGGGATTTTAAGTAGTGGATCGGGTTTGTAGTCTGTAAATCCTTGATGGTGACTATTAATGGGAATAAGACCTAAGTAGATCTTACTTTACTTTATATGCTGAATTTTAATGTTATTCTAGCCATGGATTAGTTATCACCTAACTATGTGGTTTTTGATTATTATCCCAAGACCATTACATAGCCATGCCTTCTATTCCCCTAGTTTTGTAGTAGGGTGCTTATAGCCGCTCATCGGTGGGGATTGTGTCAATTATGTGAGCTCGATGATTAGTTGTCTCTGAGTGCCTAGCTCATATAGAATATGTCTAATATGTATCCAAGGAGGCCCTCTATATTTATTCTATTCATATGGTCTGAGAGTTTGTTGATGTTTTTCCTACTGACCTACCTCCAAAGAGAGATAGATTTTGCTATAGATTTGGAGTCAGATAGTAAGCCCATTTTTCCCACCATACCAAATTGACCTTGTAGAGCTTCGAGAGCTTAGTATTCTTCTTATGAACCTTCTAGGTAAAGGTTTCATCCACTTGAGTATGTCATCATTGGGTGCTCTTGTTCTATTTGTTAAGAAAGAGGATGGATCTTTATGGATACGTGTCAATTATAGCCAATTAAACAAGGCGACGGTGAAGAGTCGTTACCCCATGTCGTGTACTGATGACTAATTTAACCAACTACAAGGTACCATCATGTTTTCTATGATTGATTTGAGGTTCAACTATCATCAATGGATGATGAGGGTAGTCAATATTGCTAAGAATGCCTTTCGGGCTTGCTATGCCCACTATGAGTTTTGTTTTATGTCATTTAGGCTTACTAAATACCCCTGCTGCCTTTACGAACTTGAAGACTTGGGTATTCCGATCATATCTTAAATTTATTATTATTGTGTTCATCGATGATATTTTTGTAGGTTCATAGACAAGGAGGAGTTGTATGCCAAGTTCTCTAAGTGCAAGTTTTGGTTAAAGTCTGTGACATTTTAGGTCACGTGGTGTCCAAGGAAAACAACACTGTGAATTTGGAAAAAATAGAGGTTATTCGTGGCAAGGTTAGGCCTATGTCTATTACTAAGGTTCAGAGATTTATTTAATAAGCTAGTTACTACAAGCCTTTCATTGAGGGTTTCTCCACCATTGACATATTTAACCCATCAGGATGTTCCATTTGTGTAGTTTGAGGAGTATGAGACGAGCTTTCGGAGGCCCACGGAGTTGCTTAATGTTGCCCCTATGTTGACTCTTCCAATTGAAGGTGAGGGATTTATAGTATATTGTGATGCATCTGGTGTGGGTCTTTGGTCCATTTTTATGTATCGAGGCCGAGTTATTGCATATGCCTCTAGGTAGTTGAGCGCAACTACCCCACTCATGATCTATAATTGAAGGCGATAGTTTGCGCTCAAGATAAGGAGGCACTACTTGTATGGATTCCATTAAGATATATCTATCTATATATATATATATATATATATATATATATATAGAGAGAGAGAGAGAGAGAGAGAGATAGAGAGAGAGAGAGACAATCCAACTTTTAGTGCATCATGAGTCAGAGGGATATTAATTCTTAGTAATGATGATGGGTTGAGCTTTTAGAGGATTATAACAACTCTATTCTCTACCATTCGAGCAAGGAGAGTGTCATAACGGATGCCTTGAGCTGAAAGGTAGGGAGTATGGATAAGTTAGAATATTTTCCTGCTATGGAGCAACCCTTACCCTAGACATTAAATTCTTGGCTAACATGATGGTTAGATTGGATATTTCAGACTTTAGACCGATTTTTGCTTTTTTAGGAGATATGTCTTCTCTATTTTATCAGAATCACGGCTGACAGTTTGAGGATAAATTATTGGTGGAGAATAGAGAGTTTATATTACAGGGTGAGGGTGTCAAAGCTTATATTTATTTAGTCAGACTACTACGGTTTGGTGGTCGACTATGTGTCCCCAAAGTAGGTGATTTCATCTAGTTGAAGTTCTTGAGACCCATGACTCTAGATACACTATCTATTCGAGCACTGTGAAGATGTATCGAGACTTGAGACAACATTACTGGTGGTATGGCATAAGGAGGGATATAGCTGATTATGTGTCCTTGTGTTTAAGTTTCCAGCAGGTAAAGGTTGAACATTAAAGGCCTAGTGGAGAGTTTTAGAGATTAGCCATTCTTAAGTGGTAATGGAAGTGTATCACTATGGACTTATGATGGGAATGTCATGGACTATAACATCTAGGTCATCATTTATCGATTAATCAAGTTAGCTCACTTCCTGTCGGTTTGATTTGCTTTTAATGTAGAGTGGTTAACCCATGTTGATATTCAAAAAGTAGTCCATCTTCATAGGGTGTCAGTGTCTATTACATCAGATCGAGGGTCTCAGTTTACTTCTAGTTTCTAGAGGGCCATTCAACAAGAGTTGGGCACTCGAGTTAATATTAGTACTACTTTCCATCCAAAGATTAACAGCTAGTCAGAGTGTACCCTTCAGGTTTTAGAGGATACATTGTTAGCCAGTGTGTTGGAGTTTTGAGGTAACTGTTTCCACTAGCAGAGGTCATGTAAAAAAACAACTACCACTCTAGTATATAGATAGCCATATTAGAAGCTTGATAAGGGCATTGTCGCTCACCAGTTGTTTGGTTTGAGACTTCAAAGCCTGGGCCACACAATACCAATCTGCTCTAGGAGGCTCTTGCAAGGGTCTAGGTTATTAAGGATGGGCTGAGGAAAACCTATAATAGGCATCATAGTTATGCTAATAGAGTTTAGTGCTTTCCTATAGTGGCCCTAGGTCCTTTTTGACCCGATAGAACTGATAGATGAATCGCTTGGTTGTTTGTTTGGATATTTTTCTACTTTTTGTGTTTTGAGGCCTTGATAACTTAAAATATTGACTTCGTTAAAAAATACAGGAAACTAGCCTAAAAATACATTCTTGATAGTTCCATCAGCTTTGGAATGGCCAAACTAGTCTAAAAGCATGGTTGGCTCAAATTTTGAGTCTTTTAGTATGGGTTTAAACTATTTTTATCATTTAAAACTGGTTAAAGGTTGACCTCGGTCAACATTCTTGGAAAAAATGCTTGAAAAGAAATTCAAAAAGTATGGTTAGCTCTGAAACATCGAGCTTGGTCTAGAACAACCTTTTGTTCGACTCCTAAGTCTTTTTCACTTATTTTGAGCCCCTTAGTAGATTTTGATTTAAAATGGTATTTAGATTGGGATCCACATTTAGTCATGATGACCTTGTGTAGAAATCTTTACTACGCCATTGAGTCTAGAACATCAAATTTGGTGGGGGTAGCATAGTTTTTATTAGGTGCATAGGGTTCTGAACGAATCTCGAGCACCCTATTAGAGAATCTTAAACTTGGAAAATATTAGCTTTTAATTGATAAATGTTGTAGGCCCCATTACCCTTCGCGATCATGGGAATTGTTGCTTCCTTAGCACACAAAAGCACATGTGGTCAACCAAGTAATATAGTAGCTCTCAAAGAGCCGGGATATCATACCCGAAAGATCTTCAATGCGCTTTTAATTATAAACAAAAGATGATTGTGCAATGTGTGTTATCTCAAGAAAAGTGATTAATAATTACCTCTAAAAATATATAATTAAAATTAACTTAACTAAGATCAAATGATTGCTAGGTGTTTATCAATTTAAGCATGATTTTGGGATTATAACCATTTCGACATATGCTCTAGCCTCAATGATTATGATTATTCTCGGGCTTTCTAATTACTGATTCACAGGGTTTAATTTACCAAGCAGGGTTTCACGACTCTACCTAGCCTATTCTCACTTATAGCCTAACTACATTATTGAGAGGGGATAGGCATGATCACTAAGAATCCATTAAAACTATCATCCTGTATTTGAACCAAGTGAGGTGAATGGGTAGGTTTCACAAGTCTCCCATACACAAATTATCTAGTCTCCTAGACAAACAAGCTCTCTATGCCCTGTGTTCTATCTACCCTAACATCTTCCGAATCAAAAGTTGACAAATAATGTGTTCCACGGTTGGCCAGACTATGAAACATGGATAAAAGAAATATAAGAGTAATTATGTGAAAACCCATTCATAATACATAAACATCAAAGCCTAGAGCATAGTCTATGGCTGCAATGCCAAAATATGGGAAATTAGCCACTCATTGTATGTGTCAAACATAATAATTGTGTAAGAAACATTCAAGAACGGATCAAAAAAAGAAAAAAATAACAAAATGAACCCTAGATGGAGTTCTTCGTTCTCTTTTCTCATTCCCAACAATATCAGATAATGAATTAATTCTAAAAACTCTATTTAAACCTAAAAATCCCATTTCTCGATTTTGCCCTCGCGTCTTCAAAGTCCGCGATGGGGACTTGTCATCTGGATGTGCATTTTTACATTTCCTGCTGACTTGGTCAAATCTGACTCTTTTGCTCTCAAGTTTGTGATGCATACTTGTGCTCCCAATGTGCTTCACACCTTTTGTTCTTCCTTTTCAAACCCATCAACCCTCTGTATTAGTCCGCGACACAAACTTCTCTTCTTTTCCTGGACTGATTGACTTTTTATTCTCCATTGTACGGCTGCATCTTTCCTCAATTTTTGGCATCAACTCTAGACATGAATATTTGCTTTAAAACATTTTAAAAAAATACAACCAAAAAGCATTTTACGCCATGAATTAGCAAGATAAGGCAAAATTACACTAAAAACACCTAAACTCTATGAATTTATCCTCTAACTAGGCTCTGGACTTGGGCAAATTTGGCTAATTGGGTGTATAAATATTCCTAAGATCACCACCCCACAATTAGAGATTTTCTCATCCTCGAGAAAATTAAGACACATGCATGCGATCACTAGGTAGTAGGTAAAGGATCCATATTGCATATGGGCTTGATCAAATATGCCCCATTCCAATTGAACACTCAAATGACACCATATCAAACTTTGTAACTATGATACATGAGGATTCCTGCAAAATTTTACTCTGGATCATTCTAGTTATCAATCCTTCAACAATTATGTGCCCTCAAGAGAAGAACTACCTAATGTGCCCTCACAAGAAGAACTACCTAAGTCTACACACTCATAAGGAAAACAGATGAACGATTTTGATGGGTACAATTGCAACTCTTTCTCTCCCAATAGATGTCTCATATTGCTTCTAATCCCCATAGGCTTGCAATTTATGTGAGTCTTCACTAGAATAAGAATCTAACTCAAAGGATCACACAGGTCTTTTATTTGGTTGTAATGTAGGCTAAAGGTGGGAGGTTAGCGGTTCTAAGGATATGATTTAGTATCTCAACTCCCAAGCGCTTTAGCCTCAACTACTTTTTCTTTTAAACACTCTCTCCGTTGTATTTCACATCACCTCTTCTTTTCAACGTACCATTTAGTTTCACTTTACACCCCTGCCCTGGTATATATTCCCACTGATTATGCAATACCTACTCTCTTTTTCTTTTTTTAGGGACTAACTAAAATCGTGATTGGGTCCCTAATTTTTCAAAAAATTATTTTCATTTTCTACCCAAGCCTATCCTAGGGGTACCTTTATAAACTTACTTCCCTTTATATTTTCTTGCTAAAGCTCTAAAGATTTTAGGATCAACGACACGGTTTAAGAACAAAAGGGGATTAGGCTTAAAATGTGGTTATCAAAAGTAAAAGACTAAGGCTCAACGGGGCTAACTAGGGATGAATATGTTCTGGTAGGTCAAAAAGGCATTCTACAATAGGCTACCCTAAGAATTTCCTAGATTCTATCCTCCAACTCCTATTCATATTTAGTTTATTCCACATACTGTGCAAGTTCTAGCAATTATTGCAGTATGGACTCACAATCACGCTCAGCCTCTTAAGGCACAATTTCATCAGAGGATTCATAATAGCATAACCAAAACATAATTGCCAAGAATACAATATTAAACATGCATTCATAAGATCCAAAATTTAGATATGGGCCATTCAAAAATTTCAATTTCCTGCAATTCAAACCGACTATGCAGTATTGCACTTTTACTCCTACCAACACTCTACATGAGACTCACAATTGACGAATACCCTTAGGACGATCGTCATCCATCCATCATAGGACCTCATCACTTAATAATACTACTAACATGGAACATCCACAATATTACACATTCACCAACATTCAACCATGCAAACATTCACATTACAACTAACATTTAACATTCACAAAATATCATATCATGTAGACTTAAAAGCATTGTGTAGACTTAACATACCAAAAAGAAAATTAAAACCATAGTCTAAATTTTACATGGCCAGGATAAACATAAAATAAAGCATAAAAGTAGTAATGACTCCAACCCCACACTTAAACAAAGCGCTGCCCTTAGTGCTTGACCATATGTAACTTGTGGGGACAAAAGTCATGTGCTCACTCCTCCATATCAGGTGGTGGAAGTGATGGAACTCCATGCACATTCAAGGGTATCTCGTCCATCTCAGCCTCATCTTCATCAACATCAGCAGACTCCCTAGCATTCTCTGGGTCTGTGGGCACATCGTCCTCTACGGGCTCAAAGAATCGAGGCCCAATACCCAACATAGCATTACCATGTCCATTAAAAGGGTACTAGACCTCCACTTGCGTTAGCTCAGCAGGAGTAGAAGTCCAGCCACCAGTCCTATGGCGTCACATCTTTAGCATGTACATCCTAGCCATGATAATCACATCCCGATGGGCCCATTCCTGTATGGTTAATATAGGCCCCATAGAGACATATGACCCCTTAATGTTAGTAACACAATAGGGTTGGGCCTCCATTTGTAGGGAGTATTCCAGGGGCTCCTCTGGCATACCTACACGCCTACAAAGCTCAATAATAAGGCCATTAAAAGCATACTTGATTCATCGGTGAACACGAGTCTTTCTCATGAAAGACTTATAGATGGCTTCAATGTTAAGCTTAACTTCTATCATGAAGGCATATTCCAAGAAAACCCTGTCCCTGGTAATTTTTGTGAAGTGCAAATCGGGAAGATAAAGTGCATTATGATCTTGATCCATACACAGGCCACCCTATTCATGTCGATAAAGGGGAATGCTTGGTGATACCTTTTTTAGTTGTGGCGAATCCACTTGGCCATGAAGTTAGAGGCCGCCATAGTGTATCTGATTTCCTGGTATGTTGGCTAGATCTACAACTCAGTAAATATTCTTGAGGGGGCATTTATAGTCTTCAGAATTCCATTAATTGCCATGGGGTTTATGTTAACCTCCGCCCCCATACCGTCACCACTTGAGTCTTGCATCAGACTTAAGATTGGCGTAAAACTCCTAAATAAAACTCAAGTTGCATGGTCGGGTGTCCCCAAAAAGGAAGCCCAAATGGTACTCCATGCTTCTTTGGTAAGTGGCTGGGAAGTGATGGGCCAGACTATCAGCGTTAATAGGGACATCGGGGAAGTATTTTTCTCATCATTGGTCTTGTACCATTTCTTCCTATGTTAGGTTGTCACCCTAAGCGAAGAGTCTGGCCTCACGGAAGTGGGGGAGCCTTTGGCACATCAGGGACACCCCTAGTCATCTTCCTGCTGCTTGCAGCCCTATCACATCATGCCCTGCTTGCCATTTAGGTACCTGCAAAGGCTAAAAATTCCAAATTATATCCTAAACAAAACATGGCCCCTACAGTAACATTCCAACCAGTAACACACCCCATACTTGGATCAAATCATGGGATGTAAAGGGTACTCAGACGTCCCCTAATCAACCCAAGACTATCCCTACCAATCAAACATCACCCACCATAAATAATTCAAAGCATATGGGGTGCCAAACGGACACTCAACCATACTTAGTGTTCAAACTACTATTCATTACAACAACATCTAATACAGAAGATCTTAATAATCAAGTTCAATTAGATATTATGGCAACCTATAATCCAAACGTAACAGCCCTAGGTCACAATTTACATGGGGTAGACACTAACGCATGAAATAACAGTGATTAACAGGTAGGACAACAATTTACCCATGAAGATTTTCCCTAATTTTGACCTAGGGTTCAACCCTTACCACCCCTCTCACAAATTCACCCAATACTCTAAAATTATGCACAAATATTTCCTCCTCGTGGCAATTATAACATGAAATTCAAATTGCTAGTGCAAAGTCATGCTACAACAATCTAAACAACGCACCATAACCATGACCCATGAAAATGTCAAGCCAAAAGAGGAAGAAAGCATACCTTTGAAACTAAGAAGTATTAGAAAAACCAGTGGAAACCTTGTGAACTTTGAAGTGCATCACAGAGAAGTTTGAAAATTGGGAGAATTTGGGTGAACAAGTAAGAACATTGGAGAGAAAAGGGGTGAAAACAAAACTACATGACAATGGGGGGAAAATAGGGGGAGGGGTTTTAAGTAGGGGGAAAATTTGGACAAGGTTGGGAAAAAATTGTGCAAAATTATACTACTCTGTGACAGGTTCGCAATGCAGAGCTATCGCACTTTTGCACTTTGCATTTTGCTGTGTTTTTCGCAAAATTGGGTTTACCTAGAGATGCTCATGTCCGCGACAGGTCCACAAAAAAGACATGTCTCATACTTTTCTAGATAAGGAATTCCTACGTGGTTTGAAAAATTTTATTTTTTGAGCGTCGCACCCCAAAATAATTTTGAACACTTGCATATGCTCTAAAACATGAAAGCAAGTTAATCCGACCAAGAAAAATCCAAAAATACTTAACAGATCAATGGAAAATAAAAATGATAAAAATCTGCACACAAAGTGCCAAGGTCCGCGATGCAGACTAGTCGCAGACCAACAGTTTGTGTCAGATGATACTCTTTTTATTGGGAACTTTTTAAAAAAAAAATTGATTCCTATACTAAGAATTAAAATCCAAGAATTTAAAATACCTCACTACAGGTTGCCTCCCATGCAAACCTAATTTACTATCGTTGCACGACTTAACATCTTTTTTATTCATCATTCGCCAAGTCAATGGCCTCCTCCTTGTGGTCATCATCAACACCATAATAGTTCTTGAACTTTTCTCCATTTACCAAGAATAGATTATTAGCTTTTTTAGTAGTTCTACGGCACCGTGCGACATCATGCACATCATTGTATATGGTCCTATCTACTTGGACTTCAGTTTACTTGGGGAAAGTTTAAATGAGAGTTGAAAAGTACCTTTTTCCCAGGTTTGAAGGTGTGCTTCATGATGTGATGATTATTTTATTTCTTGGTTTTCTCTTTATAGAGATTGGAACTTTCCTAGGCTTGGAGCCTGAACTCATCTACCTCCTCCAATTGCTCCATCCTCCTCCGTCATGCGAGCTTTAGATCAAGATTGAGCTTTTGGATAGCATAATATGCATGGTGTTATAATAGAACAAGGAGGTGAAAATCTTTACCATACACCATCCTATAAGGTAAAGTCCCAATTGAAGTTTTATAAGCTATCATATACACCCATAGTGTGTCATCTAGCTTTAATGTCCAATCTTTCCTTATAGCATTGACAGTATTCTAAAAGATCTGCTTCACTTCATGATTAGACACTTCCACTTGTCCACTATTCTGTGGATGATATGTTTTGGCAACCCTGTGTCTTACTTCATACTTTGCAAGCAAGTTCTTCACAGTTTGATTGATGAAGTGTGCCCCTCCGTCACTGATTATAGCTCGTAGAGTTCCAAACCTTGTAAATATATGCTTCTCCAGGAATTTGCTTACCACTTTGGAGTCATTGGTCGGTATTTCTATAGCCGCAATCCATTTAGGCACGTAGTCCACATCATAAAAATGTACTAATTCCCAAAAGATGGTGGTAATGGTCCCATGAAATCTATCCCCCAAACATCGAAGATCTCAACCTCCAATATATTATTTAGAGGTATCTCATGCCTCTTGGATGTATCCTCGTCCTCTGGAACGCATCACAGTTCCTGCGATAATCAATAACATCTTTAAATAAAGTTGGACAGAAGAAATCAGATTGCAATACCTTATGGGTTGTCCTTTGTCCTCCATGTTGCCCTCTATATGGTGAAGCATAGAACCGCTCAAACACTTGTCGTGTCTCAATCTCTACATACATCTCCTTACCGTTATGTTTGTGCCTTGTCCAAAGAGATAAGGTTTATCCAGATATATGATTTAGCATCATGGGCCAGCTTTTTCTTTTGCTGGCTTGTAGCATTATGTGGGAATACCCTAATCACAAAATAATTGACAATATTTGCATACCACGGAAACTCCTTAATGTTCAAGGTTAAGAGTTACTCATTTGGTAGTTCCTCTATGATCTTTCCCTATTCTCCAATGTGAGTATCATCTTCTAACATAGATAAGTGATCAGTGATTTGGTTCCGTATCCTTTCGTGTCTTTGATTTCAATATCAAACTATTGGAGTAAAAGGATACACCTAATTAGTTTGGGCTTCACATCCTTCTTATTAAAGATGTACCTTAGAGCTTCATGATCAGTGAAAACTATCACCTTGGTACCCAACAAGTAGGACTGAAACTTATCAAATGCAACGCCAATTCCAACATTTCTTTCTCTATTATGGTATAGTAGCACTGTGATTGATCCAAGGTCTTACTAGTATAGTATATTGAGTGGGAGATCTTATTCTTGTGTTGGCCAAGAACTGCTCCCACTGCAGTATCACTAGCATCACACATAAGTTCAAACAGGAGCTCCTAGTTAGGAGTAACCAAGATGGGCGCCTTTACTAACCTTTTCTTCAAGGTATCAAAAGCCTGCAAACAAGAAGCATCAAAGTCAAACTTTACCTCCTTCTCTAGTAGAGTGCATAATGCCTTCAAGATCTTTAACAAGTCTTTGATGAATCTTCTATAGAACCATGTGTGCCTCAAAAAGTTTTTGATCCCTCAGACAAAAATGGATGGAGGTAGTTGTTCTGTCACCTCGACCAAAGGAATTGAAGAATTAAGCAAGCAAGGTGATCTTCCCCAACTTTCCTCAAGGTTTCAACAATGTAGGTCAAGAGAGTTTAGGAATTTCAAAAGAGCAAAGAAGAGTGTTAGAATGGATGAAAAGGGGGTTAGGGTTAGGTTAAGGGGGTTTAGGGGACCTTAGAATGCCTAAAAGAGGCCTAGGAATTAATTAAATTATGAATTAACCATTAATGAAATGGAAAATTAACTATAACACAGTGTGACATGGCTGTCTTCACGGCACCGTCCACTGGTACACGGTCCGTGTAATGGACCGTGAGCCTTGCCTTGGTTTCGTCTTCGACTTGAACTCTCGGGGAATTTCTAATCACTTCACGGATAGGTCTCACAGGCCGTGTGGATTCACACAGACTGTGTACTGGTTCATGGAGCCACACATGGCCCATAAACCAACCCCACACCTTGGCCAAGCCACTGCCTCACTCCACGGAACCCTCAAACGGACAGTTTGGAGTCCCACGGAACGTGGGGTGGTCCGTGGGACTTAACTTGGTCTAGGGGTTGGACCCTCACCACCTTTAGCCCACTGGATCACCACACGTACCACCACATGGACCGTGGTCTATCACATGGTCCGTGGTCCTGTCCCTGGACCATTTCCAGAGCCTATGTCCAGCGTCCTCCGAATTATGGGCAGTCTCACTGGTTTGGCCATAACTTCCTCATACGAACTCCGAATTGAGTGAAACCAGTTGCATTGAGAAGATACCACAAAGAGACTCAATTTGATATGTAGTGTCCCAAAAATTTCATCCCTTACCAAAAGTTATGATTCCTCAATGTTCACTGCTTAAATGGCCTCTCTAGGCCACTTAATGTTCCATTTTGAATTCGGCCACTTAAATGTAACCCCCGACTACCAAAATTCAACCATGATCAGTATAACATCATGAAAGATCAACCATAATAAGTTTCAAAAATATTCGGGTCTTTATAGTGGCCTTGTTGTTGTTGATTTCCTCCCCAAGAAATATTTTGATGGTTTCGCTAGTTAGAGTTTTAAGTATTACAAAAACCTTGTTGACCACCTATTTTTGCATTCCCCACAAAGTTGATAGACTTAGGATTTAACCCAAAATATTTTGTCGTGTGGTCCCCATCGCCACACACAGCACACCAAGTGTTCTGCTGCTGTTGGACCACATTTACCTGCACCTATCGTTTATCCAACGACAGGTTGTTGAAGTGGGTGGTCAGTATATTCTGCATAGATACCACTTGGGTTTGAAACACTTGTCATTGCATCTACCTCCAACACACCTACTTATTTTTGCACTGCAGTTCAACTTGATCCACTATTCCATTTTGGGTTTCCTTGTGCAATACGGGTCAACAAGGCATAGAACTTATCATACCTCTTCTCTAAGGCCTATCCCCCTGTAGTTGAATTAGGTAAAATTTTGGTGTTGGGTTCTGACCCCTCAATGAAGGTATGTACCAACACCTCGTTAACTTTGAAATGATAAGGATAGTTAATGAGTAAAGATTTAAACCTATCCCAAGCTTAGTATAAGTTTTCTCCTGGCTTTTTCCAAAATCTTAGGATCTCGCTCCTAAGTTTTGTTGTTTTCCATATGGGAAGAATCTTATTAAGAACTTTCGTTCCAAGTCATCCCAAGTAGTAATAGTTTCTGGTGGGTCTGTTTGCAACCACCTGCTTGCTTCCCCAAGTAGTGAAAAGGGAAATAATTCATTCTTACATAGTCAGAATTCACCCTGTGAGGAACGTTGGTGTCAACAATCTCCAAGAAATCTGAAGATGAACTTGGGGATCCTCATGTGGCAGTCCAGTGAATTAACTAGTAGAGTGCAAAAGCTACACCATGTTTTTCTTAAGTTCCCATCTACCACCATTAGGTGGTTTTCGGATGCAGCTAGTAACATTAGCAGTACATGGGATTTCCATGTCTAGAATGGGTCTCACAATCATAGGTTTAGGAATCGGGTTTACCTATGGTTTTGGGTCAGGGTCTCTCACTGGTTCTACCTCCATCTTATTATCCAGCTGATTTTCTTGTTTGATGAGGTGAATCAGTGGAATTGGATATAAGATGCCTGACCTCCTCTTACTTAGCTTGAAATAAGGTTTTGATTCCATCAGTGGATCAGACTAAATTCCTGAAACAAAATAGGGCTAAGCTCAACTGCAACAAACACTATAATACAAATCAACTTTTGAAAAATAACCAATTGCTAACTAAAAGTCCCCGACAATGGGCGCCAAAAACTTGTTTCTTCCCTAGCACAGTACGTGGTCAACCAAGTAATATAGTAGCTCTTAAGGAGGTAGGATACGTACCCAAAGGACTTCCATGCACTTTCAGTTACCAACAAAAGATTATTGTGCAATGTGTGTTATCTCAAGAAAAGTGATTGACAATTACTTCTAAGAAAAGTGATGGTTAGGTGTGACAAGTCTGCCATACACGAATCATCTAGTCTCCTAGACAAACAAGCTCTCTATACCCTATGTTCTATCTATCCTAACATCTTTGGAATCTAGAGTAGACAAAATATGTGTTCCACAGTTCGCTAGACTATGAAACATAGATAAAAGACATATAGGAGTAATTATGCAAACACCTATTCATAATACATAAACATCAAAGTCTAGAACATAGTCTATGAATACAATCCCAGAATATGGGAAATTAGTCACTCATTGTATGTGTCAAACACAATAATTGTTTAAAACACATTCAAGAATAGATGAAAAAGATAAAAAAGATAAAAGAATGAACCCTAGATGGTGTTCTTTGTTAAGAATGAACCCTAGATGGTGTTCTTTGTTCTATCTTCTCTTTCCTAGCTATATCAAATAATTAACTAATGTCTAGAAACTGTATTTAAACCTAAAAATCCCATTTCTGAGTTTTTCCCTCGCGTCTTCAAAGTCCATGACGCGGACTTGTCATATCGATGTGAACTTTTGTATTTGCTGCGGACTTGACCAAATTTGACTCTTCTGCTCTCGATTTCGTGATGCATACTTGTGCTCCCAATGTGCTTAGTGCCTTTTTGTCTTTCTTTTTAGACCCATCAACCCTCTTTATTGGTCCACAACGTGGACTTCTCCCATTTTCCTGGACCACTGACTTTTTATGCTTCATTGTATGGTTGCATCATTTCTAAATATCCAATTATGACCCTTGACATGCATATCTGCTTAAAAACTAGAAAAACACAACCAAAAAGCACTCTCCGCAAATCATTTGCAAGACAAGGCAAAATTACACTAAAAACACCTAAACTCTATGAATTTATCCTCTAACTGGGCTCTATACATGGGCAAATTTGGATAATTAGGAATACAAATACGCCTAAGATCAGGCAACTTGGCCACATTCGTGAAGGGTCAGGCCATTGTGCTTTACAATTGTGATGGGCACGCTGCCTTTACAAAGGTTAGTATGTAAAGCCTCCTCGATTATAGGCCTTATTGCATTCACAATGTTGAGGTATCCTAGACCTCTGTGATCTGGGACCTGGGCTTCATGAATATAAAGGTCACTTTAGTGGCCTATATATTTTTCTTTCAAAATCATAATCACCTTATTTTAGGATTCTTCAATAAATGATTTCTCAGCCATCTCAAGTCCACATTAGTGTTTTGAAGGCCTATTCAACAGGAATTTTTGCAAGGAATTTGTTAGTGAGAACATAAACTAATATGGAACTTCTGTTTGAGCATGGAAGCGATTCAAGGTTGTTTGGAAGGGAAAAGCTCTAGCAAAGTGGTTTGGGAGCACACGTGATCAGCCTATAGGTAGGCTACAACTTTTCTTTCTTTAGATTGAGTTAGAATGTATGAAATCATGTTGATATAGATGGAATTTGGCTTGGTATAGATTACTTGTATATCTTAAATGTTAGAATCTATGTTTAAACCTATATTGGGTATTTTGGGTAATTGAAAGCATGTGGCTCCTTCTATTATTTGTTAGAGCTTAAAGTTCTATCGAATTGATATATATGTCTTTATGGATCATGCTTCTCTTAGAGTAGGTTGATGGAAACCTACTTTACTTGCACCGACGATGTCCCGACTAGCTTAGATCTTTGTAGAATAACATAGTAGACTAGATTCTTGTAGTTTGTTCTTCCCTAGGCAGTAACCTTGCTCTTATGAATACTTTTATCTATTAATTCCTATGTTTTGAGGCTTTCAAGAAGCATTAGAGACACTAGACTCTATGTTTAGCTTGCTTTCTATTTTGGTTGCATCTAAAGTAATTATATCGGTTCATTGCATTAAGGAAGGCGATTATTGGCAACCTTTAGAGTTCAGTTTGTGATAGGCGTATTAGACACATATGAATAAGTTGTGTACGAGTGTCTAGGTACAAGGTTTGGGTTTTACCATCTTAAGCTATGGAAAGCATCCACATATCAGGCTTGGCCTCAATATCATTTAGAATATAGATGAGTATCTGAGTACCAAGCCCGAGTTTGACCATTATAGACTATGGCACGCATCTAGGTACCAGACTTGGCCTCGATATTTTTGAGAATTTGGATGCATATTCGAGTACCAGGCTCGTTCTTGACCATCATAGCTTATGGAAAGCATTTGACTACTAGGCTTAGTTTCAATCCCATTGAGAATCTGAATGAGCATTTGGGTCCCAATCTCGACCTCAGTCAATAGATCACCTTTGGACCTTAAATTTTCATTGATTCATTGATGTTGGACAGGGTGTGGATCTTTAATTTTCAAAGTTATAGATTCCTTACTCCCCAGTTGTTATAGTCATATCTATTTTGTATATCTGGCAGGCTTATGAAAGCTTGGTTGGGTGTAGCTGGGTTAACATTCTTAGCTAGATTTTTGTTGTTCACATGATTGGGTATTTCTCTTAATTTAGATGCTATGCTTTTACTTCGGTATAGGTTTATACCTCTTTTTCATATTGTTTTTACCATTATTGCTCAGTCGGCCTATGATGTCTACTGGGTAGTTGTCATTTTGGTATTCATGCTACACTCTGTATCTACTTTCATGATGTAAATCCGAGTATTAGTCATCATCATTGATTTATCGAGCTTGCAGTAGTCAGTTCCACAGACGAGGGTGAGCACCTACCATTTTGGGACCATTTCTCTCTCCTTCAGCTTGAATGACCTGTCATTTACCTTTTTTAGACTAGCTAGTTATTGCATATATTTTTGGTCTACTTTGGAACTTGTACTCATATTTATTCTGTTGTAGCTACTTGTGACTTTTAGATTCTTGGAAAGATCATTTATGTACATATTTAGTTTGTGTTCCTTTTTATTGAAATTATTATATCTTTAATTAGCTTTTTCTCCTCTTACACCCATTACTTATAATTTTGGGTTACAGGTTTGGCTTACCTGCAGGTGGGTTATGGTAGGAGCCTTGATGACTCGAAAAAATGGGTTGTGACATAACACAACCACAATAGCTGGTTTAATCCTATGACAAACCTAAAAATGATCACAGGTCTAGAAATCATTCTACTCCTACTAACCTTCTATCCTAATTAGCGACCTCCACTCCTCGAAGGTCATATCCTCAGTGATATGAAGTTTCACCATATCCTGCATAATCATTTCTCCCTAATACTTTTTTAGACTAGCCCTACCCCTTTGTGTACCCCCTAAATGCAACTTCTCACACCTCTTATCTTGGGTATTAACACATCCTGTACACATGCCCAAATCATCTCAGTCTTGCTTTTATTATCTTGTTTTCCATAGAGGCCACACCTACCTTCTCCAAATTAACCTCACTTCTTATCTTATCACTCCTATTATTTTCACACATCTAACTTAACATCCTCATCTCTACAACATGTGTCTTCTGAACATATGAGTTTTTGACTGGCATGAACACTATTCCATACAACAATGATGTCCTATCCATCATTCTGTAGAACTTAATTTTAACTTTAAGTTGCACTTTCTTGTCACACAATACTCCGGAGGCATGCCTCCATTTCATCCATATTTCCCTAATGTGATGCATGACATCATCATCAATGTTCCCACTACTATGGATGACAGATCCGAGATATTTAAAGCTTTGTTTCTTGAGAATGGGTTGAGTGGTAAGCCTCACTTCCATGTTTGCTTCATCTATCACAACACTAAATTTGCACTCTAAGTATTTAATTTTGATCTTGCTTAATTTGATATCTTTTGAGTCCAGAGTTTGTCTCCAAACCTCCAACCTATCATTAATATTGTCTGGCATCTCATCATTAAGAATAATCTCATCTTCAATTAGAATACACCATGGGAAGCCCTTTGAAATAGACTGTGTCAACTCATCTAACAATAAAGTATAAAGAAAAGGTCCCAATATTGATCCTTGACGAAGTTCCATCTCACCAGAAAATGTTTTGATTCTTCACCTACCGTTCTAACCCGAGTCTTGGATCTATCATACATATCCTTTATCTCTTTAATTTGAACCATCGGGACACCTTTAGCCTCAAAACATCTCAAAGGACATCCCTCAACGCTTTATCATAGGCCTTCTCAAGATCAATGAACACCATACGGAGGTCTCTTTTTCTTTCTGTATATTTCTCCACCAATCTCCGCACAAGATGAATTGCTTTAGTAGTTGATTTCCCTGGCATGAATCCTAATTGATTCTTAGAAATAGACGCTCCTCTTCGTACCCTCATCTACACCATCCTCTACCAGACCTTCAAAGTGTGGCTTAGCAATAAATACCGTTGTAATTGTTACAGTTTTGGATATCACCCTTATTTTTTACACTAGAACCATTGTACTCCACCTCCATTCGTCGAGCACCATAGCTTTCTTTAAACTAACATTAAACAAGCTAGTCAACGATTCTATGCCTACGTTGCCAGTGTCGTTCCAAATTTTGATTTGAATTTCATCTAGTCGGATCGCTCTCCCCCAGCTCATCCTACTTATAGCATGTCTAACCTCTTTCACCTCAGTATTCTTGCAATAGCAAAAATCAGACAGACTATGAGAGTGCACCAAATCTCCAAACATAATGTCTTTGTCTCTATTCTCATACAATAAAATCAACAAAATCAAACTATACCATGATGTCAAACTCAAAAAATCTTTCAATTTAGACCAAGATTTCACTAAAATCCAACCCCAAATAACAAAGAAATCACATTTCAAAATTTCTGATAAATATACCCAATATGACTGTAGCTATTTCATATATTTACTTAAAATGCAGCAAAATCTAAAGAGTCTGGTAACACCACGATGTTCACCTCGGAAAGAGCTTTAATTTGGACTAAAATTTCACTGAATTCTGATTCCGAACGGAAAAGACATCAATAGTCAAAATTCCCGACAACCAACAACATTATACAACATAAAACCATAAAATTTACCTTGAACCACATGTCAAAAGCAATTCTTGACAATTCCACCATGTTCCTCTTAAACAATACACAAGTTAGCCCTTTAAATCACTAAAATCGGATGAAAAATGACCTAAAAAATACGGTGCAAAGTTGGGATATTTTACTCCGAGGCCATTTACTAAACATTTTCCTAAAAGTTCATTTTAATGTTATAATTATCCTTTTAACTCGAAAAGTTACTTATTTACCAGACGATGCACCCAACAATAGAATTATTAGTATCAGTAAGTCAAAAAATGGCCCGAGATCGCTATGCAAATTCTCAAACTGATAAAATATTCGCGGGAATAGAAAAATGACCTGAAGGGTCATTATATATAATTTACATATACCATTAATTTATCAAGGTCGAGTAGTTCACGTAACATTCAATTCCCACTGGACCTATATAAAAGGAAAAGACAAATGAAAAAGAATGTTAGAACATATGTATCAAGTTGAACCTAAATACAGAAAAAAATTAAAAATATGGAAATTGATATTAATTTCTGTCACAGAGAAATTTAGTTCATTCAAAAGATCATTAAAAATCCAAATGCAATTAAACGATATATGCACAATTGAAAATCTTTCCCTATTTTTTGTAGTTCTTACAAATATACAAAGAATGCTTCTATGATATTTTGGGTGACTTTTACTGACAAAATGAAGAAATAATAAGAGCACTTTTTTGCCAGAGTAGATATGAGAAATAAATGGACAAAGAGAGAAAAGCACTCTTGAGTCTTGAATCTTAAGTTATGATGAATAAATGAGAAGAAAATATACCTATATTTATAGGACTATGAAGTCTTCAAATGTGAAAAATGATCCATAAAAAAGCACCTAACAGTTAATTACTTATTAATTATATTATGGTAAGGGAAAAGAATAGGGACAAATAATTTGAATTTAAGAGATTGAGTTGAATAAAATTTGTCAACTTCTTAAGTAGTTTCAAATCACCCACAAATATAAAGAAAAGAAAAAGTCAAATAAATGAATTATAATTTGAATAGAAAAAATAACTGTATAAATCTAGGAATAAATCTTGATATATTCCATATCAAGTAAAGAAGGTATCGAAGACAACTTAACATAATATTTTAAATTAATTAGGAGAATATATTATGTTGCCTTATCTTCTATAACTTTTTTATTTGATATGACATATATCTAAATATTCCTATATTTGTACGGCTATTTATTCTATTCATACTATAATTAATTTATTTGACTTTTTTCTTTATTTTTGTGGGTGATTTGAAACGATCTAAGAAGTTGAAAATTTTTTATTCAACTCACTCTCTTAAATCAAAATTATTTGTCTCTATTCTTTTCCCTTACAATAATATAATTAATAAGTAATTAATTGTTAGGTGCTTTTTTATGGATCATTTTTCACATCTGAAGACTTCATAGTCCTATAAATATAGGTATATTTTCTTCTCATTTCTTCATCATAACTTAAGATTCAAGGATCAAAGGTGCTTTTCTCTATTTGACGTTTTATTTTCTCACATCTACTCTAGCAAAAAAGTTGTCTTCTTATTTCTTTATTATTATCTTTTTGTATAAGTCACCCTCCAATATTATAAAGAATTCTTTATATATTTGTAAGAACTACAAAAGTAGGGAAATATTTTCAATCTTGTGCATAAACCATTGTCTTGCATTTGGTGTTTTAATGAACTTTTGAATGAACTAAATTTCTCCATGATACAAATTAATACCTATGTCCTAAATTTTTAATTTTATTGTTATTTATGTTCTAACATTCTTTTTTCCCCCTTTATATAGGTCCGTGTTGGAATTGAATGTTACGTGAAACATTTGACTTTGTGAAATTTAACAGTATATGTAAATTATAACTCTTTGTGTGAAAGTTTTTATTCAAACATCACTTTCCTTCTCTTATTTTTGTCCTCTTATTATTTTCCTACAAGTTCTAGTGCAAGTTCTAATGTAAGTCCTAAGGATTCTTTGAATATGTATCTAACTTTCATATTCAATAGATTATATAATTCAAATGTTGTATTCAACACATAAAATATTAAAATGACCTAGATGGATAATTTTTCTTGTACTGTCATATTTACCATTTAGAGCATTTCTATAATGATCGTAGGTCATTTATGACCTACTTGCATTGGTAGCTTGGTCACATGATCGTTTATTTGGATTTTGTGTAGCTTTTCTTGTTTTGAGATCTTTATAACATGAAAAGTTGTCTTTGGAGTAAAATGTGGGTAAACGATCTCAGAATGGAATTCTGAAGTTCCATTAGCTCCAGAATGACCAAATTAGCCTAGAAGCATGATCAACTCGAATATTGAGGCTTTCCGTGCGAGTTTGTAATGTATTTAGCATATTTAGCCTTTAAAACTAGCCAATAGTTGACTTTGGTCAACATTCTTTGAAAACATGCTTGACTGAAAATTGTGCCAGTGTGGTTAGCTTTGAAATATTGAGCTTAGTCTAGAATGGCCTTTCGTTCGGCTCCCATGACTTTCAGGCCCCGGTGGAATTTGGCTCAAAATGGTCATAGGAGTTGGACCCATGTTTAGTCATAACAAGTTTGTATGAGAATTTTGACTTCACCATTATGTCTGAAATGTCTAATTTTATAGGATAGCATAGTCTGTTTGTGTGCATGGGATTCCAGATAAATTTTGAGTGCCATATCATAAATTTTAAAGTTGGAGAAAATCAACTCCTTAGTTGATATCTAGTTCCAGCTGACCTCTTCTTCGTGACCACGAGCCCTTGGCCGCGATTACGGAGATTAGACCATCTTTTCCTTCGCGAATGCGGGACCTTGTCTACAATCGCATAGGTCCAGCCAAGTTGACCTTTGTGAATGTGGGGGACCCTCTACGATCACAGAAGTTATTTTCCTTGTTCTCCGCGGTCATAGAGCACTGTTCACCATAATCGCGAGGAACAAAATAAGTGGGTCCATGATATATTTAAACTTGTTCACAACCAGATTAAGTGTTTCCATTAGAAATTGATATCCTCCTTATTTCCAACTCAAATTAGGCAATTCAAAGGTCAATCTTATGTGGAATTTGGTAAAGAATGCATTGGTGAGCTCAAATATAGGAATGGATATGTTTGGGTTTTTTCAAATTCGGTTTTGGGTGAATTTGAGGTTTGATATCTTAAACATCCTGGGTCCATTGTCAGTGATTCTTCAGTTCAAATGTGGGCTATTATGCGAGGAACTTTGTGGTGTGCTTGGTTTCAGCTCTAGGGGCTCCATTTGCAGTATATTTTTGTAATTAGTTGTTGCCGTAGTTAGTTTTCCTTAGCTTGAATTAGATTTTTCCTTCTTGTTGCTTATGAGGTGTTTTCGAGCCTTGAATATTTTTCCATTATGGGCTATGAGCCCAGGGAGCTGTTTAGGACCTATTTTGGAGGTCAATTTTGGAAATTTTGGTACGGGTCCCACTTTTCCATTTTAGGACCCAAAATTGGTCAATCCTTTTTTGTTGAAAATTTAGTATCTAAATGATCGTAATGATGTTATTAATCTACTTTTGACATCATGGTAGCATTCAGAGGTCGTCCATAAGAAAAAAGCTCTGGCAGAGTGAATTGGAGCACGTGTGATTAGTCTGCAGGTTGGCAACGGTTTCCCTTTATTTAGATTGAGCTAGTTTGTGTAAAATCATATTGAAATAGTTGGAATTTGGAGTTGGGTAGGTTATTTATATGCCTTAGGAGCTAGAAATTATGATTTACACCTTTGCCGAGGTTTTTAGGTAGCTGAAAGCATGTCAACTTCGTTGTTAGTATTATTAGTGGTATTACTTTCCTATATGATGGCATTGTGGAGCATGGTGGCCTTAGTACAGGCTAACTGGAATGTACTTTAGATGCCCCGATGTTTTGTTCAACTTAGATCCCTGTAGAATAGCGTAGTAGACTAGGGCTGGTAGATACGCCTTAGCTAGGCGGTAAATTCTCGAATAAACACCATATATCATCCATAATTCCCCATATTTTACAATTAGATCCCATTTTGATTTTGTTCCAGTTTTAATCGATGACTTGGTGGTCACATTGACTCGGTTCGGTAAGGAAGGCAAGCCTCTGTGGCTATCAACGTACAGATTGAAGAAGAGAAAGTTTGGCACCTTCGGCTAGTTTTAAGAGAGAATCTAGGGATTGGGATGTACTAACCTCAACCTATTTTATAAATTGGGTAAGCCTTTTGGTACTGGCAGTCCTGGTCTTGACTTCTCTTATACTATTCAGACAAGCATCTAGGTATTAGTCCTGGCCTCGACCTCATTTATAAAGAAGACAAACCTCTAGGTAGTGCCAGCCTTGGTCTAGACCCTTCTTATATTATTCATGTGAGCATTTGGGTAGTGGGTGTCCCAGCCTTAACCTCCCTTATTAATCGAGAAAGCATTTGAGTAGTGACAGTCCAGCCTTGGTACCTAGATCAAATGTGATATTTCCATTCATAGGAAATTTTGGTTCATGGTTCCTCAAATTTTAGTGTGATTGACTCTCTATTTCCTTATTTTTGTAGTTATAGTCATTTTGTGTCCCTATCGGGCTTATGGGTGCCTAGTTGAGTGTAGATAGCATAGTATTTCAGTTAGAACTCTCAATACTTTTGTGTTTTTTTATTTACCTTACCTTTGATAGTATACTTGACTTTAGTTTAGATTTATTCCTCTTTTTCATATTGTTTTTACCTTTCCTACTCAGTCGACCTATGATGCCTACTGAGTACCTTTCATTTTGGTACTTAAACTACACTTTGCATCTGACTTTGTGATGTAGGTTTGAGCAGGTATCAATGCTGATTGATTGAGATTTCTACAGCTTACATCATAGACCAGGGTGAACACTTGGCATTTTTGGATCATTTTTTCTCCTTCAGCTTGGTGGCTCATCTTTTTGTATAGTTTGAGACTAGCCAAATCTTGTATATATTTATAGTCCACTTTTGTGGCTTGTACTCTTTCTTTTGCTTTTAGAGGCTCTATACTGGTGGCTTCTAGGTTCTGGGAGGGATCTTGTAAATATTTAGTTCAGATCCTGCTTCTATTTATTTGTATTGTCATGTGTATGCTAGATTTTGTTAGCTTCCCCCATATACCTACTATTTACCATTTTTAATTATTAGTTGGCTTACCTGTCAATAGGTTATGGTAGGTGCCATCAACACTCAATAAAATTGAGTCATGTCAATTTTCTATTAAGTCGCAAGTTCATTGGTCTCACATATTACAAAGCTAACATCAAGTAGAGTCTTGTGGATTGGTGCGAAGACATCTGTGTCTTTTCCTTGGGAAGCTACGGATGTCACTAGGAAACGTTCTCTATGTTGTATCCCTTCATGCAGTGTATGTCTTATTAGTTTCATGAAAACTTAATTATCTCACTCTTTCGCTGGGATGGCTCATACGCATGATACTACTGGTGGTTAGACCTAGAGGCCGAACATGGGGTATAGCACCAATACTTAATAGGGATGCAACCTTCGAGCACATAGAAGGGAATCAAGATGCCCTTATTCCTCCATAGCTAAAGGGGTCAGCACCACTACAACCCCCGACGTCACTAGCTATGATTCCTACCCTGTAGACAGCCATTGCTCAATTTCTTACTACTCTAGGGGGTATTTTATAGGCCTCATTCCTAGCCCCAACCCTTGTTATGCCATCATAGTAGGATCATCCTACCCCACCTGTCCCTAAGGACCAACCGCCCACACCACCTATTGCACTATAACCAGTTATCGCAGAGGGTGCCATGTCACTACATGAGCAAAAGATATTAGAGATATTTTAGATATTGGCACCCTCAACATTTTTTGGAGCCACCGATGAGGATGCTATGGAGTTTTTGACTACATGTTGTGAGTAGCTTTAGTCCCTAGGCAATGTGGAGTCTAGAGGAGCAGTCTTCACTATTAATCAATTCCATGGGACAATGAGGCAGTGGTGGCGCTACTACTTACAGACCTAACAAGCCAGATCACCCCTATCATGGGATGAGTTTCCAAAGGTTTTTTTGGATAAATGTATTCCCCAGGGTATTAGAGATCACCTTCAGGATTAGTTTGCAAAATTGGAGGAGAGTACTATGATTGTCTCAGAGTATGAAGCCAAGTTTTACTAGATTTCCCAAAATGCCACCACGATATTTCCTACCGAGAAGGAGAGGGTCTAATGTTTTGTGCACGGGTTGAGATTTTAGTTGAGGGTGGATACAGAACACCTAGTCTTAATGGGGTGATCATTTCTAGATGTGGCTGATCATGCCCACACCATAAGCACATTTGTCGCGAGGCCCAAAGGGGTAGTAACAAGAGAGCTAGGAACCATAGTAGTTATAGTGGCTCCTAGTCTAGAGGCAGAGATAGTTATGACAGATCCACCTAAAGGTTCTCTCAGGATAGATATCAATAGGGTCAGTACAACTAGCCTATTGAGGTGGAACCACTAGCTTTAGTGGGCATCTGACAATATTAACATAGTCCTAGTCTATGCTTGAGCTTAAGAGGGTCAGATGCATTTCCTACATAATGTGGTCGAATGATCATGGGGCAATTAGCCTTGAGGAGTTTTGATTATGGTGAATTTGACCACTGGCTCAGAGAGTGCCTCTAGTGAGCCAAACCTACATCAGAAGCGCCACCTCCACCTAGAGATGAAGATCAGATCCAAGGTCATGGAGGCATAACTCAGATTTAGTGTTGAGGAGGTACCCATCGAAATCATCCAATATCAGATTGTATAAGATGAGAAGATAAATAAGATAGACGAGAAGATAAGGGATGAAGGACTTTTTTAAATCCTACTGAGATTGTTCGGGAGACATGGTCCAAGCCCGGTGAAAAAATGAAAGAAAAAAGATTATGATGTCAAAATCATGCGCCCTTATTTTTCCAATTTCCCTACTACTGTGTGTTGATTATACTTATTTAAGTATGATGAAGATCAGACATGATTCTATGGAGTGGGATAGTAGGATACCTAAAGGGGCTCCTAGAGAGGCAGGATAGGCGATAGGATAGATAACCTAGGTGAAGGCCAACAGGGCTACTTTTATGTTGCTCTAGTAAGGGTAGAGGTTGAGACATTAGATGATGTTATCACAGGTACTATCCATATATGCCAGCAGGCTATTTCAACTTTATTTGATCCATGCTCTACCTTCTCTTATGTGTCTATATATTTTTCTACCTATTTGGCTATTGTTTCAAAATTGTTAGAGGTGTCATTGTACATTTTGACCCTAATAGAGGATTCTTTAGTAATGGATCAGGCATGCAGATTATGTTTGGTGATTATTCAGGGGCATGCTACTTGGGAAAATCATATTTTTCTTGATATGCTGAATTTTGAAAATTATTTTGAGCTTGGACTAGTTATCTCCTCATCATGTAATTTTGGATTGTTATGTCAAGACCGTTATATTAGCCTTGCCTTGTATTCCTCTTGTCTTATGGTAGGGTGCTTATAGGTGCGCACCTATGTGGATTATATCTTTCATGTGAGCCCAACGGTTAATTTTTCAGTGTCTCTAGCTTATTTAATTGTTATCCATGAAGCTTCGAGTGATACCTCTCCTATTCATTTTGTCTTATGTGTCAAGTATTTATTGATGTGTTTCCTAGATAGATATAGATTTTTCTACAAATTCGGAGCCGGGCACTAAGCCTATTTTAGTTCCACCCTATCAGATGGCTCCCGTAGAGCTTTAGAAGCTTAGTTTTAGCTTGACAATGTCTAAGGTAAGGGGTTCATCTGCCCGAGTGTGTCTCCATAGGGTGCTCATAACCTATTATTAAAAAGAAGGATGAAACCTTGCAAATGTGTATTGATTATAGATAGTTGAATAAGATAACGCTAGAGAATCTCTACCCCATGCCTCACATAGATTATTTATTTGATCAACTTCAGTGTGCCATTGTGTTTTGTAAAATTGATCTAAGATCTTGTTACCATCAATAGAGGATTAAGGAAGCAGATGCTCCAAAGACTACCTTTCGTACTTGCTACGACCTCTATGAGTTTTTAATGATGTCATTTGGGCTACTAATGCCCCCAATGTCTTCATGGATTTGATGGCACAGGTACTCAGGCCCTACCTTGACTCATTTGAGATTATATTTATCGATAATATCTTGGTATACTCGTGGAGTAGAGATAGCTTATGCAACACCTAAGAATTGTGATCCTGACCTTGAGAGATCAACATCTTTATGTAAAGTTCTTAAAATGTGAGTTTTTGTTGGAGTCAGTGGCATTTCTAGGACATGTGGTGCCCAAGAAGGGTGTTGTGGTTGATTTGGTGAAAATCAAGGCTATTGGATGTTAGGCTAGGCTCACATCTATTATAGAAGTACAAAGCTTCATCGGATAAGCGGGTAATACAGATGCTAAGTTGAGGGCTTGTCCACTATTACAGCTCCATTGACCCAATTGACCCACCAGGGTGTACCTTTTATGTGGATCGAGGGATGTAAGTTTAGCTTCCAGAGGCTCAAGAAGTTAATTACCACCGCACTTATACTGAATTTTCAAAGTTAAAGGTGTGGGCTTTATTGTATACTAGTCTTACTGTACGCTCTTTGCGCGTGATCAAATTAAAGTATGTGCTTTGTTTAATAACAAACATTACAGAGAAAAATTAAATTTAATTCTGAATTTATAAAAAGTAAATAATTCACTAATTTTGATAAATTATTTATTTATAAAAGTTCTATATATTGAGAGATTTTATCAATAATTAGAACCTAAATTAGAATTTTCGTTGACGGTTGTAGGGTATTTTCTTGATTCAAATAAAGAAAAAGTAGAAGTCTATCAAATAAGAAAGATTTTTTAGTCTTTCCATGGTGAGAAGTTCTTATTAATTTTGTCACTTCTTTCCATATATTTTAAAAGTCAATATTATAAATATAATTAAATAATAATTTAAAGAAAATTGGTGAAAAGTCAATTTTATCTAAAGTATAGTCTTTTAATAAAGGGCAAAAAGTTCAATCAACATTTCTAAGGGCCTTCACACTTTTAATATAGTATAGATTATAATGTATTTAGTATGGGTCTAGGGTTTGTTTTGATGTAATAGGGTCGACTTATTTCTTATGCCTCCAGTCAGTTATGAGCACATGAGTGCAACTATCATATTCATGACCTAGAATTGGCATCGGTAGTTTTTGCGCTCAAATTATGGTGGCACTAGTTGTACGGGGTCCATTGTTAGACATATACAGACCATCATCATAGTCTTCGGTACATTTTGAGCCAGAGAAACCTAAATTCTAGGCAGCGACATTAAATTGAGCTCCCAATCAATTATGACATGTCCATTCTCTATCATACAAGCAAGGCAAATGTGGTAGCAGATGCCTTGAGCTGAAAGGTAGAGAGTATGGGCATCTTAGCCTACTTGCCTGCAGTGGAGAGACCCTTAGCTTTATACATTCATCCCTTAGCTAACATGATGGTTAGACTAGATCTTTTAGACCCTAGGCAGATATTAGCCATTGTAGGTGCTCGATCTTCTTTACTTGATCAGATTCGTGGAGAACACTTTGATGATAATACATTGGTTTAGTTTTAGGAACTAATATTGTAGGGTGAGAGTGGTCAAGCTCCTATAGATTTAGATAGGGTATTGTGGCATGATGGTCTCCTATGTGTTCCAAGAGTAGGATATTAAATTGCGTTTATCCTTCGTGAGGCCCATGATTTCAGATACTCTATTCATTTGGGGCACTACGAAGATATATCATGATTTGAGGTAGCATTACTGGTGGTATGGTTTGTGGAGTGATATCGCGAATTATGTGTCTTTTTGCCTTAGCTTCCAGTAAGTAAAGGCCAATAAGTAGAGGCCTACTAGGGAGTTTTAGAGATTACCCATTCTCGAGTAGAAGTAGGAGCAGATCAATATTGACTTCATGGGTTTTTCTTAGACCTCCAGAGGTATTGATAGTATATGGGTCGTCATTGATTGATTGACCAAATCTTCTCATTTCCTTCCAGTACGGTATACATTCTGTGTAGAGTAGCTAGCCTGGGTTTATGTACATGTACAGGAGGTGGTCCATTTATATGTGGTGCCAGTATCTACTATCTTTGATCAGGGGTCATAATTCACATCTAGCTCTAGAGAGTCTTTCATAGGGAGTTAGGCACTTGGGTTGACCTCGCTACTACATTCCACCCCCAACAAAATGGTTAGTAAGAGGGAACTATTCAGGTCTTAGAGGATATGTTGTGGGGTTAAGCTTCTTATCGAGGCACAACTTTTATTCCACGGTTATACCATCACCTTTTTCCCTTAGCAGAGTTTGTGTATAATAACAACTACCATTTGAATCACCAAATAGCCCTATTTTAGGACCTGTATGGTAGACATTGTTGCATTCTTATTGGTTGGTTTGAGTCCTTGAATCGTAGCCAAATAGTACAGATCTACGTTAGGAGGAGGTCTTAGCCAGGCTTCGAGTTATTCAAGATAGATTGAGGATAGAACAGAGCTGGCACCAGAGTTATGTTGACCATAGACGCTACCCTTTATCCTTTGGTTTTGGTGATCGTGTATTTCTACAGGTATTGCCCTTGAAAGGTGAGATGAGATTTGGTAGATAGGGTAAGCTTATCCCAAGATATATTGGGCCATTTGATATTTTGAGGTGGATTGGTGAGTTTGCATATGAATTATCCCTACCCCCAACATTTTCAGCTATCCACCTGATATTCAATATTTCTATGTTGCAATAGTATATCCCAGATGAGTCCCATGTGCTTCAGTATAGTTCTATTGATTTTGATGATGGGTAGACCTGGTTTGAGGAGCTGATAGCTATACTAGCTAGTGATGTCTGTTAGCTTCATTCTAGATCAATTTCGTAGTTAAGGTCAAGTGGCAACACTATCAAGTTGAGGAGGCTACATGGGAGATCAAGCAGGATATGCAGACGCAACTCTCTAGACTCTTCCTAGGTCTATAGACATCCCTATGACCCTATTCCATGATCCAACTCTCAAATTAAGAAAGTTTGACCCCTTCTTTCCCCTACTACCTCTCACCTTTGACCTCAATTGAAGGCATGACCCTAGTCCACCATCAGTTTCCAAAGCAACTAAAAGAATAAATTGAGAGCAGGTAAATCGATAAACTACAATAAATCTAGAAAATATTGGTGCTTAAAATCAATAGCTCGATGAAATTAACAGACAAAATAATAAAATATAGAGTATAAACCACACAAAATAGTCAATAATTAAATAAAAGAAATCAAGAGCAAGAATAGTAATCCTATAGAAATATGTGCAACAAACAATAACAATGAGATACAAAGAGTAAACGGGACAATATACAATAGAACTATAGGGTAAAAGTAGTACAATGAAGAAACCAATAAGCAAACGCAAGCAAGAACTACATAACAAGTAGCAAAGGAGGAACAATAAACTTAACAAAATTAAACAAATGGACTGAGAAAATAGTCAAGAAACCCACAACACAATATGTGCAAGGCAAGATATTTTGGCAATAAAACAACTTTCATGGATAATTAATATATATAACAGTAGGATATAATTGAATCAAGGAAAATAGGGGACAAATAGAAGGGTACAATTTATTCAAGAAAATGTAAATGGAGAGAAATATGAAAGATATCACCTGCATGATGTTTGCAGCTTGGAGGATTTTTGGCCAAGAAATACTGAAAGTCACTTGATAATACTAGATGCCTCCCAAAGCGGATAGATGTCTCTAGAAAATACTAGATGTAACCCAAAAATAGTAGACACCACCTGACTAGCCTGACGTTACTGAAATCTGCTGGAAGCCATCAGAAAATGATAGATCTTATTCAAATCTTGACAGATCTGGATAGATTTGATTCGCCAATAAAAGTAGATGACTAAAAACTTCACCAAAACTAAAAGAAAATAAGAAGAAGAATTTTATTAGAGAAGAAAGGACGTCAGTGGTCACCAGAAAAAAGTCATTAATTTGGGATGAGAATTTGTTTGCCCTCGTCGAAGAGAGTCGACGCCTATCATATGTCACTGATCTTCATTAACAGAAGAGAGCCGCTCGATCTGAATCACTGATCCCTTCACCTTTGGATATCATTTAGAGTTGTCGCCTGTCAACTGTCACCTGTCGCCGGTCGAAGTTCACAAAACACAAAGATGCTACCGAACTGGTGGATACTCAGATAGGGCGATTTTTTCGATGTTTATATTTGGATAAATCCTTTGAATAGTTATAATTAAATTAAAACTTTTTAATTAAGTGTTGAAAATTTAAATTTGACTTCTACTATTGCTACTTCATTTAGTTATTTAATGATAAATAGTACTAAACTAAATAGTAAGCATCACTTGATTTGCTTAAATAGATGAGTAGCAAGAAAAACTAATTCTTTTTGCATAAGGGGCAAGTAAAATAAAACAAAGGAATGTTTGGATATATTCTATTTTAGTGAGTCCTTAAATGTATGATTTATTTTAAAATAGTTAATGTTGAGATAATTTTAGTTGTTACTACAACAAAGTCAACCACTAATTACATTTCTTCAACCTAATTTTTTTTCAAATTTATCATTTCTTTCTATTCATCTTTTCCTCAATCTTTATATTTTCTTTCTTTTTTTATTTAAATAGTTAACAAAAATTCTTATTAGTTTCAAATTAAGTGATTATATATGAGTAAGAAAGAGTATAATGAAAACTACACTTTAGATTTACTAAAAAATATAAATAATTTATATTGGTAGATGTTTTAAAACTATTTTAAAAGTTCAATAAATAAATAAGATGACCTCAACATAATTAAGATTATTTCTCTATTCATTTTTCTTCATAATGTAGTTATAAGAAATTAATTATATGGTGTTATTTTGTCTGCCATTTTTCACAATTGACGGGTTTCATGGTTACAATAGCTATATTTTTCAAGATTAATGTTGCTATGGGAAAGTTTTATGATATCGCATACTGGGCTTGGGGTGAGATCCACAACTTATACAAACTCTCAAGTTATAACTTGATTGATTAGAAGGTATGAGGTCAAGGATTATGGTAGAAGGGTAGTAGGTATCTAAGTGTTCTCATACTATCATATGGAGAGGGAGGGGATCAGTCTCCTATTCTCACCTTGCAATGATCCTCCTAGTCATTTTCATCTTACTTGGAAAATTCTAGAATTTAGAATTTTTCTATAGCAATCCTAGATCATATATGGCTTGTTGGCACTGGTAGCTCGGTCGCCTGGTCATTCGTTTGAATTTTTTGTAGTGTTTTGTACTTTGAGGTTTATATAATTTGAAAAGTTAACTTTGGTAAACAATATAGGTAAAGAAACTCAAAACAAAATTTAGATAGTTTCATTAGCTTTAGAATGAACAAATTATGCTAGAAGCATGGTCAGCTCGAGTACTGAGGCATTCGATGTGAGTTTAAACCATTTAGAAACTTGGCTATTGAAATTTGATCCAAAGTTTACTTTTGTCAACATTACTAGAATTTGCACTTAGAAGAGAATTTTGTTAGCATGGTTAGCTCCTGCTATGGGTATGGATCTCCTAATCACATGACTCACTAGTGCCCTAGACAGACTTATTCTAGACCTATCATTTATATTCCACAATATCAGTTAGAGATCCAGCACCACTGGCTAGAGGTTTAGCCCCATATACTAGAGGTTTGTGTAGAGGTCAGACTGATAGAGGTGGATGTACTGGTGGTAGGGGAGCAGGTGACATTTCTACTCAGTTAGGTGGTAGGGAGTCAACTTCTATGAGTGGAGGTTGAGGTGTTTATTGTTATGCTTTTATAGACAAACCCGAGGCTGAGGCATCTGATGTTGTGATTACAAGTATTGTCCCAGTTTGCCATTGCCCTGTATCTGTATTATTTGATCCTCACTTATTATGTGTTTTCTTATTTCTCCTTGGGGTTTGAGTTGCCTTGTGATACCATGTATGTGCCTGTTCATGTTTTGACCCTAGTAGGAGAGCTCTTAGTGGATCGGGTGTATCGATCTTATCTTGTTAGTTTGGCGGTTTATGAGACTTGGCTGGTTATTATTATACTGGATATGGTAGATTTTGATATTATTTTGGGTATGGATTGGCTATCTTCTTATCGAGTTGTTCTTGCAAGCTAGACTGAGGATTGAGTAGACTAGTTTAAAGGGTTTCTATCCTAGTAAAGTTATATCTTATATTCAGGGCCAAAAGTTGATTGATCGAGGGTGTTTGGCTTATTTGACTTTTATTCGTGACACAGTTTCTGAGTTAACTTCTATAGAGTCTATTCTGGTGGTTGGTGAGCTTCTGGATGTGTTTTCTATGGATTTACTAAGAGTTCCTTCTGATTGGACTTTTATTTTTCTATTGATCTTGAGCTTGACACCAAGCCCATTTTTATCACTCCCTACCGTATGGCTCCAACTGAGTTGAAGGAGCTTAAGTAACAGCTTTAGGATCTATTGAGTAAGGGCTTTATTCACCCCAGTGTTTAACCTTAGGGTGCCTCAGTTCAATTTTTTAAGAAGAAGGATGGGTCTATGAGGATGTGCATTGATTATAGATAGTTGAACAAAGTGACTTCCAAGAACAAGTATCCTCTTCCTCGCATTAATGATCTGTTTGACCAGCTTCAGGAAACTACGTTGTTTTCTCTGATTGACTTGAGGTCTGGGTATTACTAGATTTGTATTTGACCCTCAGATATTCCCAAGATAGCTTTTCAGACCAAGTATGGCCATTATGTGTTCCTTCTTATGTTCTTTGATTTGACTAATGCCCCTATAACATTTATGGAGTTAATTAATGGGTTGTTTTGATCATATATGGATTCATTCATGATTGTGTTCATCGATGATATTTTGGTCTATTCCAAGATCGAGGAGGACCATGTGAGACATTTGAGGATTGTGATCCAGAGGCTTAGGGAGTAGAAGTTGTATGAAAAATTCTCCAAGTGCGAGTTCTGGTTGAGTTCGGTAGCATTCTTAGGACATGTGGTATCCCAGGAAGGTATTCGAGTTGATCCGACAAAGGTTAAGGTTGTTTGGGGTTAGACTAGCCCTACCTCAGCTATAGAGATTTGTAGTTTTCTAGGCTTAGCGGGCTATTATTGTCATTTTGTTCAAGGTTTCTCTACTATTGCAGCTCCATTGACTAGACCAACTCGAAAGAATGTAATATTTCATTAGTCTTATGAGTGTGAGGAGATTTTCCAAAATCTCAAGCATTTATTGACTACATCTCTTATTTTGACATTGCCGAAGGAGGGTGTCGATTTCACAGTCTACTGTGATGATTCGGGAGTGGGGCTAGGTGGCATGTTGATGCAGAAAGGGAAGGTTATTACTTATGCTTCTAGATAGTTGAAGGCCCGTGAAAGTAACTACCCCACCCATGATTTGGAGTTGGTTGCAGTTGTGTTCATGTTGAAGTATGGCTTCACTATTCATATGGAGTCCATTGTAAGATCTTTACTGACCATCGCAGTCTTCAGTATATCCTCAGTTAGTGGGATCTAAATCTGAGAAAACTAGGGTGCATTAAGCTTCTAAAAGATTATGACTTGACTATTCTTTATTACTGCAGTAAGACTAATGTTGTGGCCGATGCATTGAGTAGGAAAGTTTCTAGTATGGGAAGTTTAGCAGTCATCCGAGTTGAGGAGCGACCATTGGCTAGAGATGTTCAGAGATTGGCTAATGAGTTGGTGAGGTTTCAGATTTCATATCAGGGTGGAGTGCTTGCTACTATTGAGGCTCGTTCATCTTTGATGGATCGGATTCGAAAAGAGGTAGTTTGAGGATGAAAAGTTGTGTATTATCCGGGATAAAGTGGCTAGAGCTAAAGCTAGGGAAGCAATGCTTGATTTTGATAGTGTTTTTAAGATTGGGAGTAGTATATGTGTGCTTGAGGTAGAAGTTTTGACCATATTGATACTCGAGGAGTCACATTGTGCTAGATACTATATTCATCCAGGAGCAACAAAGATGTACTATGATTTAACTCAGCATTATTGGTGGCCAGGTATCAAGAGAGATGTTTTAGAATTTGTATCCAGGTGCTTGACAAGTCAGCAAGTCAAGTGTAAGCACTTGAGGCCAGGTGGAGAGCTTCAGAAGATGCCCATTCCCAAGTGGAAGTGGGAATGCATTGCCATGGACTTCTTTGTTCGCTTACCTCCTATTTTCGAGGGTTTCGACTCTAAATGGGTAGTGGTGGATCGTTTGATCAAGTTTGCACACTTCATTCTGGTTAAAGTGAAGTATACCGTGGAGAGACCGGCCCAGCTTTATATCAGTCAGATTGTAAGACTTCATGGAGTCCTGATGCCTATCATATTGGATCGAGGCTTTTTGTTTACTTTATACTTTTGGAGGGCCTTACATCATGGTTTAGGTACCCATTTGGATTTGAGTACATCTTTTCATCCCCAGACTAATAGTCAGTCCAAGAGGACTATTTAGGTAGTAGAGGATATGTTTTGAGCCTGTGTTATTGATTTTGGAGCTAGGTGGGATCAGTATGTGGCCTTAGCGGAGTTTTCCTACAATAACAGTTATCATTCCAGTATTCAGATGGCTCCTTTTAGGGACTTGTATGGTCAGAGATGCAGATCGCCCATAGGTTAGTTTGATACCATAACGATGGTGAGTGTGGGTGTTGACAAGTTGAAAGATAACCTTGAGCAGGTATAATTGATCCAGATAGATTGGTGACAGCCCAGATTTGCCAAAAGAGCTCTGCTGATAGGCGGGTTCGACCTTTGGAGTTTGCGGTTGTGGATATGGTATGGTTGAAGGTCTCACCTTTGAAGGGTGTCATGAGGTTCGAGAAGAAAGGCAACCTCAACTTGAGAATCGTTGATCCTTTTGAGGTTCATTTCCACCTAACTTGTCTTTAGTTCATCCTGTTTTCTATGTTTCGATGTCACGATATTACATCCTAGATGAGTCTCATGTGATTTCTATCAATTTAACCAAGTGAGTCCCTGATTTGACTTATGAGGAGCGGTCGATGGTCATCTTAGATAAACAGGTGAGGAAGTTGAGAACCAAGGAGGTCTTTTCGATGAAGGTCCAATGGAGTCATAAGCCTGAGAGTGAGGCTACATGAAAGACAAAGTCTGATATGCGGCTCCGGTATCCTCAGTTGTTTAAGCCTTCATGTATGTTACTTGTCTCATGTTTGAGGACAAACATTGTTTTTAGTAGTGGATGATGTAATGACTCTGATGGTCACTTCTGGTATTTTTGACTTAATTACTGTTTTGCCCTTCTCAAAAGTTAGATTTCGAAAATCTTGTAAAAAGTTGGAGTTTTGTAAAAGGAGTTTTAAAAGGCTTAAAGTTAGAAATTTTGAATTTTGAGGTCAATTTGAGTTTTGAGTGTCAGAATCAAATTCCATCCGTTGCATTAGTTCCGAAATGTTGAATTTGTCATAGAAAAACATGCACAACTTAATCAGGAGTTAAAATAGAGATTTTAGGTCCAAAGTTACACTTCTAATTCATTTTGGAGCATAAGTTTGACTTTGGTTAACATTCAAAGTTCAGGAGCTTGTATCAAAATTCTATCAGTTCCAATGGTTTCGGGTGGTCAAACTAATGCTGGAAATGCTTTCGTTGTATTTTAGAGCTTCCAAGAATATATTGAGTTTTTGAGTTCGAAAATAGTTTAAATGATCTTTCTCAGGTTTGGGACTATGGGAGTTCTATATTCAAATTTTGACAGTTCCATTGAGTTCAGATAGTCGTTTCTAGTAGGATTTCATGTTTGGTTTGTGATCACGGGGTTCCGAACGAATTTGTGAGGGTCCAGTTCTTTTATTTAGATGGTTGAGTGTTGCTGGTTTGTGCAGTTTCTGGTGCCACTCACCTTACACTCCGTGTTCATGGATGTGGGGCTGCATTTGCGGAGGTATGGCCTGTGTGGCTTCCGCGTTCAACGAACCACTCTCCGCATTTGCAGAGATATGTCGAGGGAGTCGCTGTGTTCGTGGATCGAGTCCCTACATTCATGGAGGATTGGGGGAGTGAAGGCTCCGATTTCGCAGACCCTTATCCGTGTTCACAGAGTACCCGTGTGGGTGCATAATGAACTCTTTTAAAATACATGATTTAAACCCTTTTCACCATTTTTGACATTTTCAAGCTCGTTCTAAGAGAGGATTTTCAAGGTTTTGAAGAAAAGTTTATTGGGTAAATATTTTCTAACCTATTTCAGTGATTTACATTGATTAATTAATGATTTAACTTCTAATTTTGAGATTTTATTGGTGTAAATTATGGATCTTTAAATATGGATCTTCTAAACTTGAAATGTTGATTTCTCCCTCATCTTAACTCCATTTTCGAATTTATTTTCACCGTTGAGTTCCTTATTACATGGAGAACATTTTCATATATTAAATTTCATATTCCGACAATATTTTCTGGCATGGAAGTTTTGACCATTTTAGCCTTTTTCTCCGAATTTAGTGATTTTAGCGTCATTAGATTCATTGTGTGATTGTGATGCAATATTTGAATAGATTGTGGTGATTTGGAGTACCAAAAGAAAGGGAAGGTGGAAAATTCGACTTGATTTGGGACTTTATTTGAGACAAGTGGACTTCTAACCTTTTGTTAAGTATGAATGAACCTTGTATGCTCCTATGTGTGTGGAATTGAGTACTTTGGGGATAGAATTATATTATTGTAGGCTTGATCATAATATGTTGAATAGAAGAATTGTTTATATGGTGGCTTATTGACTATTAATTAGTTGTGTATTTGAGATCTTGTGAGTCATTCAATGTGGATAGTGGGATGGTGCTTATATTGTGATATAGTTGATATTGACACTGTGATTATATTGAGACACTTGAGAATTTATCGATTTCTATTGTTGAGATACATGATATATATATATATATATATATATATATCTTGCATATTTCATCTCCTTGAACATGATTATTTGCCAATATTACATGTTATTTGATGATCCATTGTAGATGAAAATCCGAAGAGAAATAGTTCTGGCTAGAAAAAGAAAATAAAGAGATGAAAAGCCAAAGGGAAATGGTTTTGGCCCGATGACATGAGCCAATGTCATTGCCGACCATGATCACAGATACACAGTCCATGTATGGCCCCCATGGGTTTTGACTGAGGCAGACAATCGTATCTGATCAATGGATATGTATTATAGGACAAATATATATCACGATTGATTGACATTGCATTGGACTATATCCATCTCATGGCATCCATTCCATCTCATATCACATCTGGTTGATATAGTTGTATATCATTCATGAGGTTGTAAACTTATTATTTCTTTGATCTTGATGTATGTCTTAAGTTTAGCTATATGTTTTTGTATTGAGGTACTATTCTAGATGATGAGTATGTCTATATTACTGTGATCTGTATACTATATTATGTTGGGACTTTTTTGAGTGTGGGTTTCTATTTTGGAAGATTGTGGTTGGGATTTAAGGAGTTACTTGTGTTCTTCATTGCTTTACTTTAGGTTAGTTCCATTTCATTGAGTACCCTATTGTTTAGTGCTCACCCTCTTGCTACATTTTTGTGGGTTGCGACCCCAGTCTATCTTGCTAGATTTCTCTCTTTTGGATTCGAGCTTCCAAAATTCTTTTGAGGTAGCTACATATGTCTTCAGCAGGCCTTTGAGGATTCCATACTATGTTTTGTTCTACTTGAGGACTAGACATTTATGACTTGCATTTCTTTTGAGTATTCTGCATTTAGAGGCTTATACATATGACAACAGTTCTTGGGATAGTTGTATTATGTTTTCTTCCGCTTATTTATATTATTTGACTGTTATTTGTTGCTTTTGTCATTATTGATAAGTTGTTGGGTTTTGGGCTGACTCACCTTGGTGGGATAAGTGAGTGTCATCACACCCGGATTTTGGGTCATGACAAACTCACACTCTCAGATCATACTTTTTATCAAAATTAAACCTCACTTATAAGAACAAGCATTGTCAATCAATCAAAGATCACATGGTTGTTATCAAGACTACCTAAAACAAAATTTGGATGGGTATCATTTTTTCAACAAAAACTAATATGCCATGGACTTTAGTACTGCATGCTACTAATACTACTTATACACATCCTAAACATGTTGGTTCAATAGAAAGTAGATGTCCTTAGGGAAAGAACACAGGCAAGAAAACCCCTCATACTCAAAAATTGGGATAGTTATAGGCCATAGTTAGTCAGACTTCACCAAGGCCTATAACTACCCACACCCCATCGAAAAAGATGTGCATTGACTAGATGACCGATCAAATAACTCTGATTGACCTAGTTGAAGATGAGGTTGATCGTGAAGAAGCCAAGTCATACAAGGATAAAATTGCTAAGCTTGAGTAAAAAGTGACAAAAATGGAGCAAGAAATTGATGACATCAAGAAAATGATAGTCGATCTTAAGAACTCTTCCAATGAAGACTTAGTGTGTTACGACTTTAAGGACTCATTTGATGAAGACTTAGAAAGATACCCTCTCATTCACAAAATGCATATGCCAACTTTGGTATGTATCCATTTTCACAAAATAAGGTACTTGACAGTTTGATTATAACAAGAAAGGATGGAAACAAATGATGGAAGACATTTCAATATCGAGACTAACAAAATTTCATTCATAGATGAGCTTGCTTCACAACATAAGAAAGATTTGGTTCATTTGGTTAATGAAAATGAGCCTTCCTATAATCCCATTGATATTCCAATGTATGAAAGGACAGGTAGTCCCCAAAATCACTTGAAGGCATATCTTGATTGGTTAGCAGGCATAGGGCAAGGCGATGAGCTTAAAATTAGGCTTTTTGTTAGGATGCTTACCGGGCAAGCTTTGATGTGGTATGCAATGTAGGACACATTGGAATGGTTCTCTTGGACTGATATGGTTAAAGATTTTGTTAATCAATATCAGTCTCCTTGTAATGTATCTAAAGAGTGTCAAAAAGGAAATCTACAGAATCTCTTGAAAGAATTAAAGAAGATGAATCCAAAAAGAAAATGGCAAAATCAACTTTGGGACATGATAAGAATAATTGTTTTTTGAATGAGGAAAGGTCTGGGGACAAAAGAAAATGAGCTATTAGTAATGCATCCAACGTCCCTCCATTAGCGTCTGAAGCGAGGAAAATTCAAACTTTCACCCTTTTGAGTGAACCAATTTCGTTCATATTTGAAAAGTTGAGGTCATAGGGTTTTTTGCAACCAAAGCCTAGTAAAATTCCTTCGCATCCTTTTAACCCAACTAAAAAATGTTTCTTTTATTCAGGCATGTTGGATCATACTATTGATGAGTGAATTTGCTTAAAAGAAGAAATCCAAAGGCTAATGGTTGATGGAAAGATCATTCAGAGACGGGAGCTTTTCCTGAGTTTGTTTGGCATCAACTTTCAGTTGTCATACCGACATTAAGTCATAATCAAGTAACTTATCCACAATTTGTTAGTCAAATTCATCTTCATAATCAACCAACTGTTCGATCAAGGACTATTACACCAAATTTATCTTTTCATACATCTGCTGCAGACATTTATGATATCGTTGAATCAAACACCAAGACTAATTTTATTAAGAGAAACTTTTAGATGTAAAGGAATATTTCTTCAAAATATGACTTTTAAGAGGCATGAAGTATCATAGTTAGTTTTTGTGTAGTATGTTTTTGAAAACAAGCATGTATTTTATATGCTTAAATGATTATTCATTTGTATGTTTCAAATTCTTTTCTATGTAAGATGAACTCTGCTTGACCTGATTTCCTTGGTGGATACGTGGGCAACCCATATAAGAACTCAGTAATATATTAATATAGAAATTTTAATATATCTTTTGCATGTAATTGAAACTACATTCTACCTGATTTTCTTTGTGGATACATAGGCAGCCTACATAAGGCCCGATCACTTTATTTTAAAATTTTAACATTCATCTAAAGAAGGAAGCAAGCATAATTTTGATGTGCGATCGAGACAATTCTTGAGAACACATCAGAGTTTGCAAAGGATAAGGGTCATGAAGTCAAGATTTGATGTTCAACATGAGTCAACCTTTCTCCAAAATAATCATTTTACTCCAAATCAAATCTCCTTTTCTTATATTTTCAGCGGTAGAGCTTTCCATCTAATCCATCACTCTCATTCACTCGTTCTAGACTTAAGTTATCTCCTCCAACTTGAAATTCCTATTTTAAGAAGTCAAATAGTCTATTTTATTTAACATTTTAGTCTTTTGGAAATTTTTGTATATTCTAGTGCACTAACATTTTATTTTTTTGTAAAAGTTTTATCTTTCTTTGAAGAGGTTTTCTAGCATTGAACATTATCTTTGACTGCGAATCTGCATTAAGGATGAAGCTACAATGGCCGACAACCTGAAAGCATTCAACAACGACATAGGATTAGTGCAAGCGCAAATTGATGATTATTAGAATCTCTCCACGAATGCCATATGTATGCACTATTAATCCCAACAACTTTCAAGTCCCCTTAACACCGAATATGTATCCTCCTACAATTGTATTTCCTTTCAAAGAAGACAATCATGACTATGCCAAGACATGAAAAAGGTGCCAAAGAGAAGGGGGCATTTCCCGCAAATAGGAGCTCCCTCTAAACCTCATATTGATGATTGAACTATTTGATGTATGGGTGATAGACTGCATGGGTGCATTTGTAAGTTCATATGGGAACAAGTATATCCTGGTTACTGTGGATTATGTGTCTACGTGGGTGGAAGTAGTAGCACTTTCTAACAATGAAGGCAAAAGTGTCACAACATTCTTGAAAAAGAACATCTTCTCTAGGTTTGGTACCCCTCGAGCCATTATTAGTGATGGAGGATCACACTTTTGCAATAGGCTATTCAAAGCACTACTAGATAAATATGGAGTGAAGCACAGAGTGGCAACCCCTTATCGTCCCTAGACTAGTAGGAAAATGGAGGTTTCAAATTGGGAGATCAAGTAAATCTTGTCCAAAATAGTGAATGTGAACCGAACCAACTGGTCATGAAATCTAGATGATGCATTATGGGCATACTGGACAACATTTAAAACACCCATCGGTATGTCTCTGTACCAACTAGTCTTTGAGAAAGCATGTCATTTGCCAGTGGAACTTGAGCATAAAGCACTATGGGCACTCAAAAAGTTAAATATGGACTGGAAGGAGGTCACCACCACAAGGTTGAACCAACTTAATGAGCTTAATGAATTTCTCCTAAAGGCATATGAGAATTCAGCCCTGCTCCTAAAGGCATATGAGAATTCAGCCCTGTATAAGCAACGCATGAAGTTGAAACATGATCGGCACATTGGAAATCGCCATTTTGCACCTGGAGATTTGGTATTGCTTTTCAACTCTAGATTGAGGTTGTTACCTGAAAAGCTTAAATCCAAATAGATTGGACCAATCAGAGTAGCATAATTATTCATTAATGGAGTTATTGAGTTGGACAAATGAGATGGCTCTACATTCAAGGTGAAAGGTCAAAAAGTGAAGGTATGCCTTGGCAATCACAAAGAAATCAAAATAGTGGAAGCATGGCCACTTGACAAAGTTTGAGTACTCAAGTGAGTTACATCGTGTCGCGACAATAAGTCAGGTGCTACTTGGGAGGCAACCCAAGACTAAGAGAGGCGCTTAGGCACCCAGGTATATTTTATTTTGACCCCAATTCTTTATCTTTTATTTATGTGCATTGAGGACAATGCATAATATTTTGATGGGGTGTGAGTGGTTATAAGACCTCAGTGAAGTCTGAGTAACTTTGGCCTATAACTACCCTAATTTTTTATTCTAAAGAGTTTTTTTACCTATGTTTGTTTTCCCGGTGGATTTAATTTATGTTGAACTGACATGTTTAGGATGTTTAGGTAGTATTAGTAGCACATAGTATTGATATCCATGGCATAGTGTAATGACCCAAAAAATTTTGAACTTATTATTGGTTGATATTGTATGATGTTGAACTAGTCATGGTTGAATTCTGGTGGCCATGGGTTGATTTTAAGTGGCCGAATTCAAAATGGACTTTTTGGTGTCCTAGAGAGGCCGTTTGGGCAGTGTATTTTGAGGAAGAATAACGTTTTTACAGGATGAACTGTGTGGGATACCACATATCAAATTGAAGCACATTGAGTTATATATGCAACGCAACTGGTTTCACTCAATTCGGAGTTTGTATGAGGAAGTTATGGCAAAAATAGTGAGACTACCTATAATTCGAAGGACGCTGGAAACAAGTTCTGAAAACGAAGTTAAGGGATGGACCACTGACCGTCTGAGGGTCCACATTCCGTGAGGGTGTCCGTGCGATGTTCCTGTGGGTTCGAGGTGGTCAGGGTCCAACCCATAGACTAATTTAAGTCCCACGGACCACCCCACGGTCCGTGGGACTCGAAACGGTCCGTTAGGATGTCTCGTGAACTGAGGCAGTGAGTGGGAAAGGGTGTAAGGTTGGACTCTAGGCCAAGTGTGGCTCCACAGACCAGTACACGGTCCGTTTGAACCCACATATTCTGTGAGGCCCCTCCGTGATGTGTCCAGAAAGTCCCCCAAGAGTTCGAGTCGAAGTAGAAACCAAGGCAAAGCACACGGTCCAGTACACGGACCATGTACCACTGAAAGGCTCCGTGAAGCCAATCGTGTGACACTGTGTTTTAGTTAATTATCCATTTCATTAATGGTTAATTCATAATTTAATTAATTCCTAGGCCCCTTTTAGGCTTTCTAAGGTCCCCTAAACCCACTTAACCTAACCCTAAACCTTTTTCATCCATTTTAAGGCTCTCCATTACACTTTGAAATTTCCTAAATCCTCTTGACCTCCATTGTTGAAAGCTTGAAGAAATTTGGGAAAGATCATCCT